>CAJNIZ010026557.1:45066-90698 GCA_905231905.1 Symbiodinium pilosum | reverse complement strand
AACGGCATTTTGACATTGGACTATGAGCAAACAGTATCTGTAGAACTTCTACTGTTGCAGAAATCTTGTTTTGGAGTCTGTAAGTAAAGTCTAAAGCCTTGGAGCTCAAGGTTTCAATGTTCCGGAAGATTACACTTGCGGAGTAGAAATTGCGGGTTTGACTTACTTCTTACCTGATAATCTATAGGCCAGGAGAACACGTCACATTATACATAAAGGTCCATGCCACATATATATATATATATGGGTGGTTGTCAAAATTACGGTCCCTTTTTGGGTACCCCTGAATATTAGGTGCCGCATTACAATAGGGATCCAAAAAGGGACCATAATTTTGACAACCACCCATATAGATAGATAGATAGAGAGATAAATAGATAGATAGATAGATGTGAGCCTTCACTCTTTACGTCACAGCTTGAGCCCCAAACCCGTCCCAGTTCATTTGCACCCCAGCCGTTTTTCAGTTCTGCATTACGAACCTATTAAGTACAGGCTTCTGTTAACACCCTGGTATTCCATAGAAAAACAAGACCTAGCTGATAGTAGCTACACTAACATCTCAGCATGCCCAAAACCCTCCGAAGTCCTAAACCCGCAAATTCGCATATAATCCTACACAGGCCTGGTACACAAGATTCAAGCAGGTGATTTCTCAAGTTTCCTGCAACTACTGGTATGGCTAGCAACTAGCACTAAGCGATTTGTAATACACCTACGCCAGACCAGAAGCCCTTAAGCTTTACTCTTTAAATCCTAGATGCTATAAATACTTCCATAGGTACCTTGTGCCCCTAAACATGCATCCCTAACCTGGCCCCTTGGGTAGGTAAACGAATGGCTCAAAAACCTTAAAACACGTCAACAAGATGATCTTCCTGCATATTCTTGTGTCCAGGTCGAACTACTTTATATATTCCCACATACACCTCTCTATCCTTTCCCTCCCCGTACTAAATATTGAAAACCCCTAGCCCTGCTGGTATTCATTATTCTGATTGAGGTATATTGTGAGGTATTGGGAATTTCTACTACTGGGGTGGTGGGTACTCTAATACTAGGGGGAGGACGTTATGTAACCCTAAACCCTAACCCTAAACCCTACTGAACCCTGAACTTTTGACCTCCTGTACCAGGCCGGCGGCCGCCTGGGCATTCTGGCGGTGAGTGCGCGGCAGGCCTTTGGTTTTCCTTACCTGGAAAAAAGGTTTGAAATGAGGATTGGGCAGTAGGGTTTCGGGTTTTAGGGAGCTTATGGTTGGGGGTTTGGGGTTTAGAAGGGATCCTTGTAACCGACTTATAGGTGTAGTACAGTTGCATCCCCGTGCAGCCATACTTGGAGGACTCGGGGGACTTGCGATTGCGCGCTGTGCTGTAAAGTACATTGCTTCTATTTCAAGGTTGAGTTGTGCTTAGTAATATATCCCTGGGGATCCAAGTCTACAATATTCCCTAGTTGGGCTCGAAAGTCTATAGATATTACCTACTTTGGGCCAGTTGGATCCCTAGAGCATCGGGAAGCCCATGCCTCTTCCGAATGCCAAATACGGCCATCTCTCAATATGCCCCTAAGGACCCTGGAAACATGTATATGTATATGTTCATATATATATATATGGAGTATAGCCCAGGCAGCCCAACACCCCTTGTTTACGAGCTGTGTTTTCACAGCGCGTACAGCGTCAGAAGGGATCCGAGTATCCTCTGCGGTCGGGATATTCCTTAGTGGGGGGCTCTTCGAGTTTGAGACTAACTCATGCCACATGTTATACTCATATTCGATGTGCAATTTCTACGATGGCACCCAACTTTGAATCACAGATACTTCAGATTCTTTGGGAAGGGTCATAGTTCCCTGAACTCGAGGGTTCAGGTTTAGAATTCTGGGTTAGGGTCTAGGGTTTCCGGCTTCAGGGTGCAGGGTTCGGGGAATGCAGCATAAGCCAGTCTTGGGTCAAGAAGCCCCTGACCACTAAAGAAACTACAATGCACTCAGGGTTGAGTCCCTTGGGTTTCGGGGTTATAGAGGGTAGGAGTTCAGCGTTTTCTGGAGTTCAGGAATGTAGTGTGTAGGAATGGGCCTTGCAGAGCTTAGGTGTTAGGACAGTGCGGAGTGAGCGGCTGTACTTTGGAGGAAGACCACAAGCAAAACTTGGGCAGTACTACCCAAGGCCTAAAGACCCTATAAGCCTACTGTCAAATCTCCAAAGTCTAGACCAGGCGATAGAGACGTGGTACAAGCACAGCTATAAGCCCTACACCCCCCATTCTTAACGCCTTGACCACCTCAACCCTCAAGCCGTGAAACCCTGACCCCTCAACTCCTCAAGCCATGAAACCCTAGACCATTAAGGCCCGAAGCGCCTAAACCCTTCAACATCCAGCACCAAAGGCGGCAGAGTCAGCGCCGGCTCTTCTCGACCTTCTTTGCCTGCTGCGTCAGCTACGCCCAGAGAGGACATGGCAAGAACCCTAAACTACGGTTCCTTAGGGGGATATGCGGGTTCTAAAGGGATAAGTAGGTTCATCTTGGATTCAGAGTTGAAGGCTTACGGCTTATGCTCAGAGAGCTAGTCATCTGAAAACAGTTGGTGTTTAGGCCTTATGCTGCGCCATTGTGCTTTTTCTCAGGAACTACTAGGTGGATGTTTCCTGCATGTCAGCCATGCATAGCCCTTATATACCTCCCAGTCTCCCCATGTAAGCCTTTCATAAGCCTCTTATGTAAGGGGACTCCCCACCTAAAAGCCGAAACCCCTTAACCCTAAACTAAACCCTAGATCCCATATGACCCTATAACCCCACATAGAACCCTATGTTCCCTAAAGAACCCCTAGGTCATGTCAAGCTCCCTCCTTGAGGATCGTGCTAGGTCGTAGACGAAATGTGTTGAATCCAAGGGCCCAAGGTCATGGGTTCTCCACCAGCTCAGTAGCCCCCTAGATTTCCGTTAATTTACGGGTGAACCTTGTGGGGGAAGTATAGGGGAGGAGTTGGGGAACCCATGACAAGACCTGACTGAAGAGATACAAAAACCCTGCGTAGAAGACATGAAAACCCTTAGGGATATCTTCAAGGGATTTCTGCTTGAAGAAACCAGGAAAGAAAGTGGAGTTGTAGGAGTCAGGTTTTTGGGTAGGCACTTGCAGGCCAATCCTAACATTATTACTCACTCAGCCCCATCCTAGGGAATTTCAACAAAGGCCAGTTCAAAAGAACCTCCGTAGGCCAATGAAACAAGGAGGTTTTGGCAACCCAATAATATAGCCGATATTTGAAACCTGGGGCTAGCCAGTGTAACTAAAGCCTGAAACTTGGATACTGTCCCCACCCTGTAACAGCCTCCAGTTCCCAGATGTTGTGCTTTTGATATACACTGCCGCGCACTGCTTTTGATATACACTGCCGCGCACTCTGCCTCGGCAGTTGGGGTGCAGAACACAGACTGAGAAGCTCTTCTCAAGGATTGATGTAAGGCTCGTTTGACCAGCACTCCGGTGCCTAAAACAAAGGGGCCTGAAGCAAAAGAGACCCGGGACACACCTGCAGTCCGCACCGCGCGTGTGCTGCAACGCGCCAGTTGCATTTAATTGTGGTAGCAGAGCTTTCGGGGTACCCGAACTCCTTCGGTAAATCCTATAAGCTCTGGAAGCCTCAAACCCAGAACTAGACCGCTTGGGTAAGGCAACAAAGTGCCCGACCCAAGAGACATGCCAGGACGATCTTGCTTGGAACTGCTGGCAGGCCCCACCGATACTGATTCTTGTGCATGTATACCGGAACGTACAACTTCCAATGTGCAAGGCATTAAGAATCATGCAGGGTTGCTAGTACCAACAGTATTACTGTTTGTTTTAAGAGTTATGCTTCTTTTTTGTTCTGGTTCGGGTTTTGGGTCTTAGGGTTTATAGGGCTTTCAGCAGCCAGAAATTAATGTTGGGTTTTCTCAAAATGTATACAAAGGAAGGAGAGCTTTAGTTGCGTTTAGGGTTGAAGGTTTAGGTCATAGGTTGGTTGGTAACCATCTTGGTACACATTAAAAGGACCTCTGCAAATCCATGTGCGGATTGAAATTCCTAGCACCAAGACCCTGCAACCCAATTTTCGCAATCCGTAAACCGGCCCATGCCTTGGGTCCAACATGGTCCAACTATCTAAAATGAATGTAGTCCGGGCCTTATCTAGCCACATGGAATCTTGGACATAGCATTGTGAGTCTTTCAGCTGCATCGGTAGTCACTGCATGGATCCACGGCTTCGTGTTTAGGGATCAGGGATGAGGGTTTGGGTTTGAGCGTTTAGAAATAAGGGTTTGAGGATGAGGGTTTAGAATTCAAGGATTGAGGATTAGGTTTAGCAATAAGGGTTCGAGGATAACGGTTTAGGGTTACCAAAGCCCCACGAGCCCCGTGTGCCCCTTGTGCCCCCTGTGCGGCAAACAGTTGCCTACAAGCCATGGCGGACCTGAAATCAAAGGAGTCACATTCCAGGTTGTTTCCACAATGGGGATTGCCCTTGTATGGAACCAAAAACTGCAATGCCGAGCTTAGGGCTTGCCAAGAACGGATCCCCTGTTGATGATAATCATCATGCATACGGCCCTGAGCCATCACCCTAAACTTTAATTAACCGGAGCATCGGGTACACCCTAAACCTTAACGGGCGCCTTGGTACATTGCGCAGCTCCTAGGCAGCAGCTGGCCTCCTATTTGGCCTCCGACGGCTTCACTGTAGAGTTTGCCGAGGCTGCGGCCTCTTCAGTAAGGCTTATACCAGCCAAAAGACCATATGGGGGCTATGGTTTAGGTGTGGGGTCCAGGGAAATTATACCCAATAATCGATCAAGGGGAAAAGAAAAACGATGATGAACTGGACACTGGAATCTTGTGTGGGCTTATAGGATTAGAGTTTCCTAGGATAGGGGTATTCTTCTTACGAGCTGGTGTATATTGCACCCCTCCTCACCTGTAGAGGAAAACTACCAATACTAAGGTTATCCATAGAGGGACTACTTCCAAGACAGGTAGGGCACCCAGGGTCTAAGTAAGCTACAGAAAACCATAATATTTTAGTCAGGCCCTACAGTTGTTTTGTTTTTCGTGTAAGTAACACTTTTTGTAGGATGTCTGCTCCCACCCCCAATCCCGGAATCAAACCCATAGACTGTAGGCTCCAGGCAGTCTGGGTAGACCTGCGAAGCAGATCCATGACACCCATCGGAATTCCCTGAAAGTATCCCAGCAACCCACCCTACCCTACCCTGAACCCTAGGCTCTACCTGGAAAGCCAGTAGCCCATAAGGGTGGTCAACTTGCTGCTTATTTCCTAACCACCCCCCTGAACTACCCCCTGATCTTGAGCTTCAGCATTCTTCATGAACACCGGATTCCAGCAGACGTTTACGCAAGAAACTAACTTGTGACACTCGAAGAGCCTGGTAAAGATCATTGTAATCTTGAAGCCTGCATGGCGACGACATTGATTCATATTCAAGGATCATATTGGGGTCGGTCTTTGGGGTACAGCCCTGGGACGCTTGAAGTACTGTTCTTCCAAGAGCTCTCATGTTTCATCATGAGGTTTTAGACGCAGAAGGGATTTGGAGATGACGGGCCAAACCCGACGACCTCACCCGACCTCGACTTGAACAATGGTGTACATTATACAGATAAATATTTATATACATATATATATATATATTTTGTATGTATAGCCTGTATAGCAGATATTGTGATTTGGCCAGAGATGAGTATTGTTCAGTGATGTCTCAAGGTTCCCACCCACATCCCGTTCTAGATCGTGCATTCTACACCCTAAGCCGAAAAATATTCAGAGAAAGTTACTGGCGTATAGAGTCGTCTCCCAGAAGAACTTCGCGGGGCATGTTCAATGGCTAGCGTCCAAGTATTCCAATAGTGGAGCGAGCCTTGGACCCCAACTACAATAATCTGAATGCATTTGGTACCTAAAGCCTCGATCACTGGGTACTTGACCTGTGGAGCAAAAGCGAAGGAGGGGCTGATAGCAGACCTGCATCCTACTTGAGGTTGCGAGTTACTTACGAGCTACATAGAACTGCAATTATAACCCAAGTGCAACCCAGATTTCGGTTCAACCTAAGGTTTAGGGTGTAGTAGATGTACATATTTCTGCAAAAAGGGGCCTGCCTTGCAACGTTTTCTGTGTCTATAAGAACCCACGCAAATACAACCATGTTCGGGGAACTTATTGGCCATGCCGTTGGGTTGTACCTACCGCTATACTTGTGCTTCAGAATCCCAGCCCCAGCAAGCAGACTTCGTTGCGCAGTTTGAATGGCGTGTAAACAATCCCGCTTTTTTGGGGCTATGAGAGCCAAATGCTGGGTAATCGGGCTTTCCAGGCAGAATTTTCATCATGCTGTCGGCATGAGCCCTCGTTCCGTTTGCTGCATAAGCTGAGGGGTTAGGATCTCGGTTTTTGTTTCAGGTCTTGTTTTCGCGCGAAATGGATGCATGAACGGCTTGCATGCAGCCCACGATGCCATGAAATCCCAACGCCGAAATCTACAAATACCTTGCTTGTGATAAAATCAAAAGCCCGAAAGCTGTTTGTAGAACAATCTCAGACATGCCTACTTCGCGCTACCAGAACCACTGTATTTCCTTCCTTGCTTCCCTATTGGCAGGATCTGCTGCATATTCCGAATATTCCGCTCAAAGGCTGGTGTAGATGGTGTAGGGTTGGCGATTAGGGTCTGGAGCTTAGGGTCACGGGAACCTTCAGGTTGCTTATAGTCCTTAAGTAGATATAATATGGGATCTATGGGGATCTTATTATTATCTACCCGAAGCCATATTCTATCTACTTAAGGGGGATATCTACTCTACCCTGTGCGGTATTGGACGTATGTGCCGATCGGAGCAGTGTAGGGTTTAGGGTCCAAGTACCGTTTGCCCAGTGATGTCGTCTAGCAAGATGTTTGTCAAGAACATGTGTCTTAGAGCCTGGGTTGCTTCGGTGTTCCTGAAATATGGCTTAGGGATAATATTAATCATACTGATAGTAAGGATAGATCTAATCTAGAAGAATATCAGCCAGGAAGAGCTCTCCTTACAACCCTTGCATACTTCTAGGAAAACCTGTTACAAAGACCTGTTCTGATTATGTAGGCCCAACACATGTTCCGCCACAAAGCCCTGTATACAGCCATCCCTGGATTCCCATTTGATTGTCTAGTTGATTCTCCAATATTGCGGTCATGTCTGTCCTGTCTGTACATCACGCTGGGGCCAGGGGACAGGAAAGTCCCATGCTTCCTGAAGGCTGAACGTGGCTTACCCAATACAATCCGCTACAGTTCCTTCAGCAACCCGGTGTTGACAGGTTCCTCAACTATGTCTACTTGCCCTTTTTAGTGGGTGCTGGTTTGCTTAGGAACGGCACCTTTTCTGTTCGTAGGTTGTTGGGAGTCATTCTGTTGATACGAGAAGCCCTGCCTGATCTTGGCAGCAACCCAAGGTATCAAGTACTTAGGCTCAGTGTTGTTAGCATCGCCCTTGCCATCTGCCAAAATTAGTGCGTTGCTTGTCAGACGGGATCCTAGCCCTCACCATTGTAGATGGTTTTGATTGAAGCATGCACCCCAAGCTGTAGCTTTGGCTGTGTCCTCAAGGAGGCAAGGAGCTTGGTGCTTGTGTCCTCAGGGGCAGGTTTTGGTGATTGAAAGACTTTTTCTGGAAGAAGGGACCTCCCGTGAAACCTCGTAAATGCCATGATCCCTTTCCTTAAAGTGCGCATCATCCAGCCGTCCGGGGAGACCTTCAAAAATGTCCCTCATAGTAGGGGCTGCAGTATACAGGGATCCAATGATGGACCGTAACTTTGACAAGCTACCATCTGGGCTTGTCCATCAATGGGGCGTCCCAATGTAATTAGACCCCAACACATTGTCTTCTTACTATAGGGGCTCTCCGGAAGTCACCCCGAATTTTTGGGGAACCCCATATAAATACATATATATATATATACATATATATATACATACATACGTACAAATCTTTATGTACACCTACAGATACATATACATGTATACGTACCAGCCTGCACCCGCATTCCTGCCAGTTCCTACAATGCAGCTCCGCGATGCCAGCGTCTCGGCCGAGTTGCTTCCACGCGTGCGAGCGAGGCACCAGGGACTTGACAACACTTTGCCTATCTTGGTTAGCTGGGAATGAAGGAATGGATCCTTGTATAACCCATTATAGTAGTTTCCATGTTCTTTTCCATTCCTTCTTTCCCAGCTAACGAAGAGTAAGTTCGTGGAGATTCCATGCTGAAATCCTTAATCATAAACCTTTAATCTAGACCCCAATAGTGAGAGTGTACTATATATATTTTTCTTTTTTTTGGGTGGGGTTAGGGGATTTGTGTGTAAGAGCTGCGGGTTGACGGCTCTGTGTCCAAAATCCTGTCTTTTTTAGGATGTTGGTTTCGGGGCTTCGGGTGCCGCAATTAATCACTTTTTGATTTTCCGGGTGCGGGCGTTCAAAAGGTCTTGGATCGGCACACAAGGTTATTTTGGACCCATGAGCTTCAACTGTTAGGTTGGGTACGGGGTTTAGACTCAGCGATTGGGCCTCGGACTTGAAATCGTACCACTTCACGCTATTTTCAGGAAGTCTAACATGCAACTGCTTCCCAGACCTCATACCTATAGACTTTAAACCCTACAGCCCTGAACCATAAAATCCAAACCCTGACAGCAAATAGCTGGAGTACGACTGATGGAAGACCAAGACTCCCTTCGAAAGGGGTCTATAAGCGATTGGTTTCTTAGGGTTTTAGGTATTTGGGGGTGTAGAATGGGGACTCATTAGAGTCGGGAGGTGCTTTAAAGAAAGTGGTTACTTGGAAAGCGTGTGAGCTATCAGGTCTAGACGGGTTGACACTGTTTGCTGTTTCTGCTTATAACAAAACTAAATTCGAACTTTATGATTTTGAGAGCTTTATCATTCAGTGCGCATACCTATATGCAAGGTTGGAAGTATTGGCCCTAATATGCCTCTTCCCTTTGGGCCCAAGGATCCAGTTGAAGAGTTCCTATTAAGGGCCTATGGTAGAACATGGGGTCCCACGGTTCAAGACGCAGAGGGTACCCTGCAGCCCATCCAGCGGCTCTCTGCTTTTGTTTTCTTATGGTTTCCGATCGGGGGCTACTGCCTACCGCCCAAAGAGAAACACAGGACACATGTCGAGGACCGTACCTAAAGCCGAATTGCAAATCCCGAGCCTTAAACCCAAAAACCTTAACCACTACCTTTGAGCCTGACATCCCAAATGCCTTGGTCCCAAAACACCACTGCATAGTCTTATACACATAGATAACTATGTATATCTATATCTATATATATATACATATACATATATGCGCATAAAAGCCCTGCAGGAGCGGCTCTGACACTGCCATCTCCGTCACCAGCGGCCGTGGCGTGCCTCGAAAGGACGCGCACGGTTGAGGGGTGAGGGCTCCTATAATGTGCCTAACGCATATCAAATACGTATATGACATATGACCCACCCTCAGGTTCCAAGCTACATACCCTAAGTTCTTAGCAGTGAAGGGACCTTGCATGATTGCATATTTCGCGCATCCGCAGTATAATGTGTACTCTGGAGTTAAACGCTTCCTGTACAATTCCTTGTTGTCTAAGTTTATACTCTTTGAGTCATCGGACCCTTATAGTGAACAGTGGTCTATATGTCCTTGATGGCTTAAGGCATGTGAGCTTAAGATGATGAACAGGTGATTACATCCTTAAAGGGCTGATGGTGTCGGGAAGGCATGGAGAAAGGTTTAATCGGGAAGTGCGTAGGGCTTGGGGTCTGGGATTTTTATGAACAAGGCGGCCCGTGGGGATGTTCAGGACATCCAGGCATCGCAAGGGGCTGGCGCTTAACGCTCAAAACATGAGGGCCTTTTTGAATAGATTTGGCATGGGTGTTTGCAGTTGGGTTCCTGTTATCCTATTGTCCCCTCTAGTATTTTCCCAGCTTGGGAAATGCGTTCCCAAACAAAAATGTTCCTAGATCCTAAAGTTTTACATCAACCTAAGCCTTCAACCAAAAACCTCCACTAGGGCACTAAGAAAGGAACCGACCAAGCCAGGCATGTGGGCCTGAAGCTGTAACCTTGGGCCCTCAATCCTTGGAGACGTAGCCAATCCTACCAATGTCTTCCAACCTCAGAGTGCATGAAGGATAGCGGCAAGACTTTCATGTCAGAGGTGTCCAGCACCTGGGCAGACAGTAAGAAGGAGAGTTATTTTGGTGTCCCTAGGATTCTGCGTCCTGGGTTTTACAAGCCTGAGTACTTCGGAAGATGATCCCATAATCCTGTCTTCAAAACAACCGATTCGCCTGCTAGGCTCCTACATCAATCTGAAGTTGTTCCAAATTGCATTTTGGTGTGACTTTCTCATAGTGTGCATTGATGAGGTCTCGCTTTCGAGACCGTTTAACGTTTGGGCTTGGAAGTTGGTTTCACGGTCGAGCTCCAAATCCTTCTTGCTGGTCCTCATCAGGCTGTGAGCCTGCGGAAATTACAAGGTGCTCAAGGGGACTGTTCAGCCGCAGGAGGACGAGTTACGGTTTAGATTTGGTGGTTTAGGTTTTAGGGAGCCTTGCTGGCTTGGAGATTGGTAGGTTTGCTAGCCCCGTGAACAGCACCCAGTAAAACAGCCTTGCAATAAGAGGGCTCTTGGCGTACGCGCAAGGATGTATAGAACGACTCATGCCGCCAGTTGGGTTTTTCTCCGCAAAAGCCATGCGAACCCCTCTCAGCCAAAAATAGTGTTGTCATTGTAAGTTTGTCCTGAGCTCCACATTAATATAAGCTTGAGGAAGGATATATTGAAGATTGAAGAAGGTAGCTGCAGGTCCACACTTGCCGGGCGAATAGTTTTTGCCCTCAGCTACCTTGCATTACAATTTTAGTACAATAAAAAAACTGGGTAATCTACAGCCCTGTCGAAAACACTGGGTGCAGCTAACAGCTTCGGACATTGGAGTTCACAGGTTACACTCTTGTGTGAGACATATGAGACCGCGGATCCCCAAACCCTCTAGACTCTAAACTGCCAACACCATTTGCAAAGCCCCACTGCTGATACTCAAAACCCGGCCTAACCCTATCATACAGCGATACCATGACTCCCAAATTCATCTTCAAGGAAAACTGTTTATTTCCAATGTAAAAGATACTCAGGGTCATGCGGGGCTTTTACTTGGAAGAGCTGGCATACTTGCATCTTACTTGCTGCAAGTTAACCCAGTTAACTCAATTATGAGTCTCACGGATACCGCAGGTGTAATTCTATCGGCTTTAGACTTTAGAAACGTGGTTACAACTAGGTTGTAAATCTCGACTGCCGCTCACAAGATCCCTAGCCGTACCCCCCCCAAAACCTTGAAACCACGTGACTCCAATAACCCATTCAAAGCGGCCTTACACAGCCCGAACGCATTAGTTGTGTCCCCAGGCCCGCCGATGAGTCACGTCTTCTCCGTCCTGGACCGACGCTCGTCACAGAGCCCTTGATACTTAGAGAGCGTTCAGGGTTCAGGGTGTAGGCGAGTGCCTCGGGTTTAGGGTAGGCCCTAAAAACCCTGAACCCTTTGCCAGGGCTTGGAGTTGTTCAAACTCTTCCCTATCGCATTCTTAAGGGGCTGCTACATGCCCACATATCCCATCTTGGAAGGGTGGATTACTTACAGCTTACTTACGATTGTAGGACGTGTAAGTAGTTTTGCTATGGTGTTAGTAGGCTAAAAGTATGCCAGCCATGCCAAGTAGGGTCCCTAATGACCACCTGTCTGGAGAAAGCACCGGGTGTTTTTTTCAAAGCAGGGCACCCGCAGGAATCCAAGGGTGTGTGTTGAGGGTCTAGATGTTGTAAGAATCCTCAAGGGCAAGATGTCACAAGCAGTAAGGCAACTGAGAATTAGCACTTGAAGGTTCATGGGACTACTTAATAAATTTGCACAACTTGGCTTATACCCCTGCAATACCATAGTTGGGTGAGTTCTGCAGACCTCCTGAAACCCTACTCTAGGGCTTCTTGCTTGGCTGCCCCCCAACGAAAAAAAAAGGAATGCATGGGAGTATAGGAGTCTCCGCAAACCCTTCATAAACACTTTCAAAGGAGACTTTTCACGGGTCTTATTAGTACAGACTACACACACTAAGCAGGCCGCTGTAGAGCCTGTGTATACACTCATCTCGACAGTCCCATATCTATGCAAGCACCATATCTCCGTGGACGATGTGCAGCCAAGAGGGGGACGACTAAAGCTCGTCATCCTTCTAATTCATGCGCCGCAACCTATTCTCTGGTAGGAACCTCATGTCCACCACCTCCCCTCCACTCCACTCCACTCGCATGCTTGCCCAGCCTTCATTACCCCGAGGCTACCCTAGTTAATGGGGTCTGGGTTTGGGGGGGGTACTAGGGGAACCCATCATAAGTAGCCCTAAACCTTTAAACCCTAAACCTTTAACCCTAAACCCCTAAACCCTAAACCCTAAACCTCTAAACCTCTAAACCCTAAACCTCTAAACCCTAAACCCCAAGGATAAGTGTGATGCAAGATTCCCTGGTTTGAACGTTTGAGGTGTCGAGACGGAGCAGAGCGAGCCCGAGGATGGGGGTAAAAGGGACATCCTGGGTTTAACCAAATTTGGGGGATTTCCAAGAATTAGGGGTTCCCTTTAAAGGGGTTTATAGAGGTTATATAGGGATAATGGAAAAGAAAATGGAAACTACTGTTTAGGGTTTAGGGTTTAGGGTTTCCCAAAATTAGGGTGTGCCATTTTGGGGGGTCCCCATTATAAGGATTATATAGTATATTAGGATCTATACTGGGGTCCCCTTATGTTGGGAAACTACCATTTTAGAGGCAAACTCAAGCGTTAGTCTCTCATGCTTCAGCTTTAGGGATGCTTAGGGTTAGGGATTTACTGGGTTTAGGATAGTAGTAGGTTGGCTTGCTTTAGAGTTTGGGGTTCGGGCTTGTGTGGAAGGAATCTGGCCAACACTAATTGTGCCAGTTCTAAACCATCAAGCTATCGCGATAGGATCCATAACGGAATGCCTCCTGGGATCCGAGCTCAATCTTAGTACAGGATGCACTTTCGTCCCGCTGCTGGGTTGAAACCTAATATTCTGACCACCATATTTCTGCAGGTACTTCGGGTCCTGCAGCATTTCTAGTACCTAGCGTAGGAGAAAACGGGATATACCACCCTAAACGCCGCAAAAACCTATACACAAGTCCGGAAAGCAAGGAGAGTCTGGCTATCCCAAACTCTAAACCTTAAATTAAACCCTATCCGAACCAAGCTCAAAACAGCTTTAGGAGCTGGATCTGGGGTCGTGTCGAGAGGACATTTCCGAAGCTTGCTAACCGATAACAAACAACTTTATCCGGACTTGCAAAACTAGGAGCGAGAGGCCTAGTGCGGTCTAGGGCAGAACCGTGGCTCAGCATGTAGCCTTTAAGGTTAGGCATGATGTACCTTGAACTTGAAGAGCTTTGTCCCTTCACGAAGACGAAACCGATATGAGAGTGCAGTTTTCAAACTGATGAGCGTGCTGTTGGGTCCCTGTCTAAGGGATCCATTACTTTGGGCAGTAAGCGGGGCATGGCTACTGGAGCAAATAGGCAAATCAGTCGCCATCAGTTTCAAATTTCAGGACGACTTCCCCTCAAGAGTTCAAGACATTCCGTTAGAGCTAACGCCAAACGATTTGTTTCAGCCCTACACTCTGATCCCTTTACCCTAGACCAGCAAGCCTAAATCTTAAGGCCCTCTAGGCCCTCAACCCTAAACGATAAACATCCCGACCCTTGGAAAATTCCAGCTTGCATTTCAGCTTCTGTTTGCTTTTGATTCTGCAATATCCAGCCAGACAGCCTCACAGCGGAACCCAAAGCATCAACCCTGAAAACTAGGCACTATATATTTTCTAGCCCGATACGTACATATCGCCTTCAAAGGAACCTGAAAACCCGCCCTTTACTTGAGGAGCTCCAGCGCAAACTGGCTGCCGCAGCGCTGCTACTTGCGGTGCCGGCGATGAGCAGCGGAGTTCCTCGATGCCTTTGGGTTTAGGTATTCTATTATATAGGGGCTTTATAGGAATTTGGGGACATGTGGGGCCTTCGGACACCCTGCGCTGGGCCCAGAAAGCGATTCAGGCCTAAATTGTTTTTTGTCTAAACTACCCTAGCTTTTAGTAGGGATGCTAGTAGTTTATGTTATTACAATACCTAGGCTGCCCCATGTAGCTTCTTCGAGGTCCTCAGCATGCACGAGCCCCAAAAACTTGCAGCGTGTTGAACAAGATGGTGAGTATATTGAGTATATAGGAACCCAAATTTGGGATCCATGCAACGGACCCATGGATCCAACCTGCCGCGGGTATGTTGCGTTGGGACCAGCCTCGAACACCCATGGTGGTAGTGGCTCAGGCGAATAATTAGTACTGGGGGTAGGAGTCGGTGGCAGTCAGTAGGAGTTAAGGCATCATGCAGCTCAGCCCGGGAATTCAAACCTGAAACATCGCCTCTCTGACAAACCCCTAACCGCGAAACCAACACCACCCTAAAGCCTAACTCCTAAATCCTTGCCACTCTGAGCCTTATAAGACCTAAACCTAAGGCCCAAAGCCAGATCCCTGCCCAAAAAAGGTCGCATTTGGTGTGCAGATGGCTGTTTTCCTGGGAAGCGGCTTCAGCTTGGTAGGCGCTGCTGAAGTAGGACTTCTGAGGGTTGTAGAGTGTTGAACTTTTGTTTGTGTTGCTAGGAATACATAGGGACATATAGGGTTCAGGGTGGAGAGGTTTAGGGTTTGTGGGTTGAGGAGTGCATGGGATTTTCTTTCACCCTTTAGGTCCCCCGCTGTTTGGGTTCTGTCCAAGTTTTGTTAGGGGTAACTTCTAGGGCGTATTCCAAAAAGGACATGCAGGGTCCCCATAGGGTCTTTGCTGGGTTCTTACCATTGCGAGCCTTTGCACTTTAGGCGTAGGATTTTTTGGTTCAGGGCTATATGGGGTACGTCACGGGGGCAGAGATTTTGACGCCAGAAGGCCATGATGGCAGCCTACGATCCACAAATGTCCCATAACTTTGGATTAAGTGCTTCAGTCTTTTGATAAACTATAGCCTTCCCTAAGCCGTAAGGCCTCAATCCGGGGCAAGTGGCAAGGACCTCACCCGACGTACCCACAAAATGGCCCTGAGAGGTTGAGGTGCTGCAAACCCTATTCAGCGGGGTCAGGATACTCATAGCAACTTACTTCTCATGATATTTGATGATGGCTGTAGTTCGGGGGATGCGTCGGACTTGTTATGTATACATGTCTATAGGCATACATAAAAGTAGATTAGACGTATGGGGCCCCCCCTGTACATCCCAAACCACGTTTCGCTTGGAATGATCAATGGCTTGGGAGACATCACGAGCCGATCCGCGCCTGCTGATGCAAAACACCTTCACGCACACGATCCCGTCAACAGCGTAAAACCTGGGCCTGAATTTATGCAAAGTGGTCATCTGAAGTACTAGCGCATTCGCAGGGGCGTACGATTCACAACGTTCGGCATTTGCGTTGGGTGCTTCTTGTAGGGTTATGCGCGCTGATTTCTTGGCAGCTTCCGATTCAACATTCCAAGTGCAGCGAGCAGGTGGCACGTTGGTATAACTGATGGAATTCCCCAACTGTCAGTAGCTTGAACCTATTCAAGAGGATTTTGGGTGCCTTGAAAGTACCACCCGGAGCAAGTACCACCCTGGCGGGTAGCGGAGAGCTTGAATTCTGAAACCGCTGTAGCCAAAAATGCATCATCAGTCTGTTCTCATGTTTTAGGCGCCGGTATTGCTTTTGCTGAAAGGTGCGCTGTTTCTCGCAAGCAGCATGCTGGTGACCCTGCTGGTTCTTCACCTTTGCTTGCGCTATGGCTTTGCGGAATTCCGGAAGCTGTCCCATAGCTGTGTTCAGTAGTTTTAGATTAGAGTCCAGGTATGGTCCGACAAAAACACCTCAAAGAGATTTCCTGGACCGATGTAAGCCCCATTTGGGTATTACGCACTTCGGGAAGGAGCTCGGGGTATCCAAATTCACTGATTGCATGGTGTTCTAGTTTGTTTTGAGGAGGTTCTTCAGGCAATTTGGGTGGTTCTCAGTAGGATTGGGCCCCGTACGCTCGCGGCCCCTCAAAGGGGGTATGCTGGCATATTGAGGCTTTCCCAGCGTATCAAGGATTGTTAGTACTGTTAGTGTATGGGGACTGGTCCCAGTCTTTTCTCTATGAACCGTAGTCGATTCCAAAGACGAACCAACATGGGTTGAGACCACCCTATGCCCCTAGGGTCACCAAGGTACCCACACTGTGAGAAACTCCCATATGTCGTCTAGGCATTGGTTTCCTGAACGTGAGATGTGTGGTATTCGATGCTGTTGGGCGGTCATGGGGGAGTATTTCTCAAAATAAGCAGTATATAGCCTGCAAAAGGGGCCTATAAAATCTCCTCATAACCCCTTTCTATCCAGAGTTCTTAACCCTAGGGATCCAAATAGCCCGATGTAGGTAATATTTACAGACTTTGGGGCCCAATGTAGGTATTATTAGTACACTTGGATCCCTAGGGTTAACCACAAGCCCTAAACCCTAGACATCCCTAGACCAGCGTTAATCCTAAACCCTGACTCGTGTTTTTGTCACCATGAATCCTTGCGCGCCCCTTAACTCGCCGGCTTGTAGGACTCTAGGATTGCTGGTAGGGTTTCCGGATTTAGGGATTTAGGGTTTATAGGCGTGGGTTTGCTGATACTATGGTCCCTTACTATTGGAGAATCAACAAATGGAAAAGGACATGGGGAATGACGTGGACAACGCTATTTACAGCTTAGAGTTTAGGATTAAAGGAAGCCGTTGCCCGAGCTTTGTTCGTTCTTAGCTTTGTCACAATTATTTCAGTCATTTTTATACCGTCATCACAACCCAGAATTTGCTTCTACTCACTCCCTCCACCCAAAACACTAATTAAGCTTTGTTTCAGGCTCTCCCGACGGTATGCGATCTGCGTCATCACGGGGGTTGTGGTGGCGTCGAAGCATCTGGGCCTTGGAGACTTAGCAAAGGGTCCATTATGAAGGCTCCATTAGGGTCTATAATTGGGGGCCCTTTTCTCGGAAACCCTCATAAAGAAGTTCTTTCAGGTGTAGCTTCTGCGGAGAGGATAATTGTGGAGGAGTTGCAGTGGCTTTTTCATCCAGATCAGACTAGCAAGAGCCAGCTCCAGTTATATCGGTAGTTCCTGTCAGAAATGGGACCCGCTGCTGTAGCATTGAGGCCTGCGCTTTCCTATCAAGCCAAAACCTCAACCCATAAGACTAAAACTGAAACCCTAAAACCTTCTAAGCCCAAAGCTCTAAAGCCTGTTGATAGTTAGTCCAGAGTCCCCAAATCGTAAACCCCTGAGCCTCAACCCTATAGTCCCTAAACTCTATACTCTACACCCCGAACCCTCATCCCTTTCCCCTCAACTCTTACCCTTGATCTCTAGATCTTAATCTCTTGTGCCGCTTTTCCTTTTTGCGCTCATCACATCATCACAGGAATAACCGTCTGTAAGGTCTGAAGAGATCCTACTCCCTCAACCTAAATTCGGAAACCCAAACTCCTCAACCCTAGAACCCCATTCTCTAAACTCTCAGGCCAAAACCCTATATGATAAGCCCTACACCCTGTAACACCTGCAGCCTGAGCAGACCCCTCCCTAAATCCTCCACCCAAAGTTCCTGCATAGCCTCACGAACCCCGGTACAAAGACTCGAAACGCAAAATATCCATATATCCTTGATCCTAGAGCCCTAGACCGCAATTTTAAATCGCCTATGAAACCCCTTCTACCGCGCTAAATTGTCTAAATTGTTAAAGCTTGATGTCCGAGTCGTTCACAAGAAGCCGAAGAGCAGCGACAGCGTTATGTGTTCAGGGTTTAGGGCTTTTGAGTTTGCAGGAGTGCATTGTTAATGGGGTTGATTGCGTTCATGGCATCCATCGCGTTAAAGGGGTTTGGGATTTGAGGGCTTTAGGGCTAAGTACCTTCAATCTGCTGAATCTTGACCTTGGTTCCTGAAAACTGGATAGCAAGGCATACGCTGCAGAACATGGCAGTGGCCAGGACGCCTGCGGGTACAGAAAATGGTGAACAAGGGGCTGACGTCTTGTAGTTTCAAGGTTGAGAAAGCTCCATGGATGGTCAGGGCCAGGCTGAGCAGATTTCGATGTGTAACTCCGAGGGATTTTAGCTCAAATGGGGAGTTTTTTGGATTCCAGATGCTAGTGCTACATGCAGGCACGACGTGGTGGTTAACCTGAATTTCCTTACTGCAGATGGTAACTTAGGTTATATAGGACTTCTCAACATAAAACCTCAGGAACCCCAATACCTGAAACCCTAAAACCTGAATCCTAAACCCTAAACCCCAAGATCCCCTCACAGTCCTCATAATCCGCTAGAGTCCCTGAGTGCCGCCTTCTTCCAGAAATTTGAATGCGAGGAGCCAAGTACTCAACATGGCGGGGAGGTGTATCAATGACCATTCAAAACCATTCAGAAAACAGGATCTGAGACCTGTTGCCCCTCCATTCACCCCATCAGTTAGGTACTTGGACCCTTACAAGGAGGACCGGACAACAACTGGGTTGTAGTTACAGACAGTTCTACGTAGGCTATGAGAATCCCAGCCGCTCCAAGTAGTGGTGCCAGGATGAACTCCTCGGTGTTTTTCATCATTATGCGGACAGCCCTGTCCCTCGACTCAATTGGGTGTTCGCAGCTGGGTGTTACGGTAAAACTTTCGGGCTTTCAGCGGGTTAGGTACGGTTTGGTGTTGGGGCTAGGACTCTTACGCGGACTCCCCAAAAGGTTTATGGCTTCAGGTATGGGCATGAGTTCGGAGTTCAGGCTACTCGCGCAAAGTAAAAAGCCGCTAGGGATAGCGGTCACTTAGCAGCCATTGCTCTTTGGCTGGTGATGTTGAGCTTTGCTGGTGAGAGCGGGTTCCATTGCTCAGGTTACACTCAGAACCTTTTCCGCTAATCGCATTTGCCAGACTGAAAGGGCAGTATGACAATTACACCTGCATAAACTATTGTAATCAGCTGGCAGGTACACTTTGCATTTTGCGCTTTCCCATAACCTTAATTAGTTTAATGAACACGTGTAGATTATTTCAGCCCAGGTACATCAGCAGCTGGGTCAGCTATAAGATCAAGCCAATGCTCTGCTGCCTGCATTCCCCTCCATGTCCCGAATCTCAGGTGTGCCTGTGAATTCTATGGGGTATCCTTCAACACACGCACGCAGACCCTTACCCTAATGACTGGCTTATTTCGTTGTAGCTTGGACTTGTCCAGTGTCCTTCTTGGTGATACGCGCGCATGGTTAAAGCTTCCCTGAACATTGAACGGCAACACCCCGGCTTGAATACTTCTGTTTTCACCCTATGCCTGTTTAAATTCTCAACCCGAGGCCCCAGGTGACCTCAAAGCCCCATTGGCAATTGGTCAATGTCATGGTCCTTTCATATGCTCGCTAAAATACAGTCCACATCATATATAGAGATCTTTCGAAGGGCAACAGAACTTCGATTAGCGACCCCCCCCCTCACCCCCACACATCAGAATTAGGAGTCCTCTAGGCCTAAAACGCAAACCTTGCCAACCAAGCCCCAAGAGCTAAACCCTTGACCCTTGCGGTAACGACTTGCACCCTAAGCCCTAGATTCCAGGCCCTATACTGTAAACCTGAACACCTAAACCTTAAGCCAAGACTCTTGAAGTCGAAGCACCAAACTGTGTTTGAACGGGATTTTGAAGGAGCGGGATTTCCCAAAATAGCCCGCAAAAGAATCCCATAATCACGTTATTACCTCCGTAAACTCTTTGGGTTTCCAGGGGCCCGCCAACTAAGAGACTTCCAGGTTGTGGATTGCCATCTTCGAGGCGCAGTACTTGAGGAAGCTGCCAGACGCGCTCAAGGCTACTGACATCGGAGTTTCTCTGCATGGGGGGCCTAAGACGTAAGAGGCCCTAGGGAGATACAGGGGTTATAAGAGGCTTCCGGGCACTCCTTATTAGCGGTTTTAGCGGTCATCGGGGTGCATTTTCAAAAAGGTCCACATGGTTTAGGAATGAGAGTTTTCGGTATGGGGGCAAGGCCCTCAGATATTTTTCCCCCCAAACATGGAAGCTCAACAGTGGCCCAACAAAGACGACTGCCGATCGGATCTTTACAGATTTGGAGAGCCCGCAAGGTCCTTACAGCAAGAATTCTATCCACAAGGTTCGCTTACCGGTGCTTGAGGGGGAGTGCTGGTTTGGACCTTGCCGTACGGTTGATGGACAAAGCCCTGCACGACCTTACATTCCTAAACCCTATAGGAAGTGTGGTGTTACACTATATTTGGAGTCGTGCTGGATTTCGGCCATCAACAGTAGCACATACATTTGGTACCCCACTCCCTCTTAGTTAAGAATCTTCAAGTTGAGCGCTCTCAGCCTCCTTACTACATAAGGCCTCAACCACACAAGCTTATGGCCCAATACCCTTACTTAAGGGACCCTAACCCCTAAATGCAATGTTAGGAGGTCACAAGAAACCTTATGAAACTTCCTGAGAAGCAGCCACGTGTGCAGGCAAGTATCAACACTTCGCAAGAGATCGTCCTAAGTCCGCGTTAAGGGACATTTCCTTAATTCATCGAAAGGTCCTAGTCTGACTTTAAAGTATATGCCTCAATTCAAAGTCTTGTGAAGTCCTGGATATAGCCGTACCCGTAGGGCGAGGCAAATAGCCGAAAGCAGGTACGACACATACACTTTGGGGCCCAAATAATTCAGTGTTCTCTATAAGTTTTGAGCCTGCAGGGATCTGTAATTCAATTTGCAACCTTCTCGGTAGCTCTCCATGACATGGGTTACTTGGCAAGGTTCTTCTATAGTGCAGGTATGGTAGCATCCTTTGACAGAGAGAACGAACACACATCCCGCTTGTGAGGATAAAAGTCGGTTGATGGAAGAAATCCTGCACTACCTTACCTTAAGTCTCTTGACTCTGCGAGTTGCAGTACTTCAGGGACCGTCGACATTGTTGCGCAAATTCCTCAATGAACAATAAGAGCTGCAAACAGAACAATGGCTAGGTTCTTCAGCATTCCTTTCCTCGTGTTTTGGGGCCCCTCGGTAGTTTACTTCCTTAACTGCTTCACGCTGATCAAGGGCGCAGCTTGCCGCATTTCAGTCCGCTCAGCCCTAAACCTTAAACCCTTGAACGTAAGCATAGAGCAACCTGCCTGCAAGCTTCGGGCTTGCCACAGGCCATCAACATCCTGGCGGTCCTTCTTTTCTCAGCATCTGAGCTTTGAGTACTATCTTCCCTGGTTCAACGTTGGGGCTCCTGCATGGCTTTGGGGCTATGCGCCAGAACGGGTGGTTTCTCTGACCAAGGTGATGGGGACAAAAATTTGCACTTCAGGAAGATAGGTTTTGGGTGCTTTGATATTGGGGGTTTCGAGTTTGTGGCTTCAGGTTGAGTGTCGAAGGCTATACGATGTTAGCTGTAGGGCTTTGCGAGTTGATGGTTCAGGGTTAGGGGGCCTTCGTCTATGTTGGCCTTCACGTGTGATTATGTATGCGGGTCTTGGCTATTGAAGCTGCAGCGGAACCTCCGTGGGCTTCTCCTGGCCACCCCGTCCTACATATTCCGCTCCCCAAGTTCTCCCTTAACCAGACTGAATCAGTTTTAAGCCTCAGCCCCAGGTGGTTTGTTTGTTTTACTGGAGGTCGTATAGGGGGAACCACAAACCCTGCCAAGCAACTGGACATGCTTTAGGGTTTTGGACTTGCATAGCAAAGATTTTGAGTTAAGGTTGCGGTTAGGTTCTCATTAGGAGGTGGGTAACCAGAAATGGAAAAGTTGGCTTGAACAAAATGACCTCAAACCCGAAAGTCCTATAAACCTTCAGCCGTGGGTGAAGGACTTAGAGCTCCCAAGAATCAGGTTTAGGCTTTGAGGTCCAAGGTTTGTGCTCTCACCCGAAAGGTCTCAGAGTCTTAGGGAAGAATAAATGCGTGCTCCGAAAAAAAGCACTTCCTAGGCACCGGGGGTCTCAATACCCTTCAATTAAGGAATTGAACCATACGATGGTTTCAAGTGTTAGCTACGGTACATTCCTTGTTCGGGGGTGTTGGGCCGGTATTTGTTTGGTGGCTTCTGCTTGTCCATTTCAAACAACCAGCCCCCAACCCAGAGAGCGCAATACCCCTCGATTAACGCCTAAACCCTAAATCAGATTAGGATCCAACGTGTGATTTCAAGGTACATTCCTTCAGTAAGCCGTGAAGCCATCTCTCTAACCCCTTTTCAACAACCCTCTCTGGGCAGGGGCATAAAGCTCTCCAAAAAACAGCAAAGCCCCTACAAGTTTCCTTGGCCCTGAGGTAAGCGTTACCGTGGAGGCCATGGCCGCTGAGACCACCTCCAGCCCTGAGGCTGTTGGGGGATTGGGGTCTTGGAGTTAAAGGATTTAGGAGCAGCTGCGTTGGGCCCCCACCGAACGATGCCAGGGGAACTGGTAAAGTTAGGGCATTTAGGGTCCCGAATACAAGGACTTCATTTTTAAGACAAAACTTTTGAGCAACCCTTTAAAACACTGGGGCTAGACATCATCTCGAACGCTTTAAGAACCTATTGAAATCATCGCGAGCTCAACCTTTCACAGCAACCCATGCAACCCTGAGGTGTCCGTGGATGGAGTCTCTCGGTGCTTTTTGGTGTATGGCTAGGGCTTTCCAGGCTTGAACGGATTCTCAGTGTGCAGGAGCATTAGAGGTGTAGCTGTAAGGGTCTAGGATATGGGGGGGGGGTTGTTAGATGTCAAGGGTGCAGGGCTTGCCGGGTTTAGGTCGGTTTCGGTACTATCCGCTCCTTAGTAAGATTGCTCAATGCATAAAGTAGCTTGCAGGGCTAGTTGTTTTAAATTAGCCGTAGAGGCTGTTGTTGATCATGCTCAGACATTCCTCCTAAAAACTGAACCCTAAACCCAAGCCTTAAATCCTAAACCCTACTGCACAAAATCAATCCTCATGAGAATAACTACCAACCCTCCTTCTAGGACACCTCCCCCGAGGCTTGAAGTAAAGGGTTTAGGATTTCGAACGTTGGGTTTAGCGTTTGCACCAATCTGCAATAGGAAGTGAGGTGTCTCTGCAGTTGGGCATTCAAGGTGGGGTTGGTCAGGACTCCCGTAAAATCCATGTTAGCCAGACCACACACTTTAGAGTTTGAGATTCGGGGCAAAGAATGTAGAAGCCTGAATCATGACCAGCATTATAGTGCCAGATTCCTTGTATGGCTAAATGGGTTGAAATTTCTTCCCAACCCCTGAACAGGTATGCAAGTATCTGAGCAGCCTCATGCTTTTTATTGAATATGTTAATCAAGCTCTTTCTCGCTTTCTCTTACGAACAGTATGCCGTCTGTACAGCTCCGCAGGATGCCAATAACTTAAGCCCCAGGTCCCTCAGCCTCACAACTTCTCAACTCCATGCTTGAAGCCTCGGTGCGAAGCCCTCAACTTCGACATGCTTGACCTTAGTCTCAGCTGCCGCTCCATTACCTACAGTTCGAAGCTCAGACCTCCCAAGTCATAGGGTCAGGCTAACTAAAGTGGAGGTAAATGGAGATAACCACAGCCTAAGCCATCTAGAATCCCTTTCTAGCTTCTGCACAGCCTCAAAAATGAGTTACGGGTCTGGCCAGCGGAATGAGCTTGAGGTACCAAGCCACCTGCCCAACCCCTAAACTCTAGATCCCCAAGCCCTAAGCCCTAATCCATTCTGCCTGTCAAAGCTATGTCCCGATATATATATATATATAAATATATGTGCCCGTACACAACCTCCTCAATGCAACCTCTCGTTTGAGGTATTCCTTGCATTGGCCTGTGCACTGTCCGACGCCCTGGCCGACATCTCCTCTGACCTGGCTGCCAGTCGCAGCTCTGGCAGCCTTCAGGGAATAAGGGGGTTAAGGTCTCGGATCTGTAGGTTCTGGGTTTAGGGGCTAAGGCATTCAAGGTAAAGGTTAAGCGAATGGGAGTTAAGGTTTAGAGCTCACGGTTCTGCAGTTGTGTGGCTTGGGGCCTTTATTATAGGGGGAGGAGGGTGGAGGCAGTTCTGTTTTCAGGCGTTGGGTTTTGGCTTCGGGGTTTTGGATTTGGGGGTGTAGGGGGAGATTTATGGAGTAAGGACTTGGGATTTTGAATTTAAGGTTTAGGGCTTAGAGCTCCTATAGGAGCTTAGACTTCCGCAGGAAGCAGAGGCTGAGGCAAACTTTGGGGTGCGGGTTGTGGGGGCTTGAGGGGTTGCAAGGTGTATAGAGCGCTTCAGCGTTGTACACGGTGTTTAACGGTTTGGGGCTTTATAGCTTAAGGATTGAGAGTTTCAGAGTTTAGGGTTAGCAGTTGTGTAGGGTCAGTGTTCAGAAGGTATTGTAGAAGCCCGGAGGTATGATGGTTGTTTTGCGGCAGGACACTGGCCAAAGTGTTCCCGCCTTATTGTTGCGAAGCCCCGCACTTGATTTATAATCTCCAGAACCTTGACATGCCGCACCACCCCGAGCCTGAAACTGTGAAAACGGAACCCCAATCCCCAACCCCCACTTCTTTGTATATGTATATATCACCCGCGCAGCTTGTCAGGCAGGGATACTACTGTCGCCAACAAAAGCAAGGTCATATCCTCATTTCAGATATGTTTGCTTGAAAGGTATACATCAACTTGGTTGAACCTCGCAAAAGCACCCTAAACCCTGAACTCTGAATCCTCAAAAACAAACCCTATAGACTCTAAACCCTACATTCCCTATGGTTTCTCTACACCTATAACCCGTGTAAACTGGAAGCCTAAACCCCAAACACTTGGGATTGTGGAAGCTTCTGAGGATTTACTGCTGGACTTCGTGGTTCCAAGCGGAACGCAGAGCTAAATCGCTCCTCCACGGAGGATTCAGTGTTTAAGGTTCCCTTTACAAGATTATTGGGGATGTATAGTTCCATACGGATATATAGTATTTAGGACCTAGGGTTGTAGGGGGCAAGGGTTCTAGGGTTTAGCGCTTCGAGGTTTGGGGCTGAGGCTTCGTGCTGAGGATTCAGGGTTCGCGCTTCAGGCTCTAAGGTTGTAGGCATGGGCGCCCTTCCTGAGCCCATGCTCCTTAGATCCATGTTTTATGCATTATGTTACCTTAGATTTTGCTTTCAGGGCCCCTATAGAATGCCTTTCGAATGGCTTCCGCAACCCCTAACATGAACCCGCGAAACCTTAAGCCGCAAACCAATAATCAGCAATGCAATCCTCCTAGACCTCCAACCCTACATAGGTGGGGGAAGGCCATGGTACAGCCAGATAATGTCCTCCAAGCTCATACAACTGCACCTGTAAATAGCCCTAAGGCTTCACAAGAAACTAACCCAAAACTAAAATCCACTTAGCTCCACTCTGTGTATCCCTGTACACCTACAGTGATTACGAAAGAGTAAATATCAGTATCTCAGCCCCCTGCAAGTGATCCTAGGCTACCTCATCATGCAGCAGCTTTGCAGCATTCCCTGCTACCTGGCAGCTGCGGCCGCCATGGGGGAGCTTCTTTGATTCAACAAGTGTGCTGTTCGGTCCTTGCTTTGACAGATGGAGGAAATCTTGCACCACCTTAAATACCTTGTAGTATAGGAATATTCTACGAAGTGGTGCAAGATGTCCTCCATCCGCAGTTGTGGTGGGTTTCTAGACATGTCTACCAGAAAGCGATGGTATGGGCCCCCACAGACAGCCCAACTTGTTGCTTGATAAGTGCGGGGCTTTGTGTTCAGAGTTCTGTGGTGAACGTAGGAATGTTGATGATTAGGAGCATCTCCTGCTCAGGGTCTAACAGCACTTGAAGATTGAAGCTGGATGTGTCCTTAAAAACGTGATCCGCATCATGCATCTCTAAACCCTAAACCCCCTTCTGCAAAACCCAAATGCCGTTGTCTCGCTATCGAAATTTACCATGTTGTGGCCGTTCAACTTGGTCGCCCAAGTAGGCCCGCAAATCTGAAAGCCTTTGCACCTCGGGTCCAAGTGGCTCTCCCTGCATTTGTAAACAGACAGCTGATCATGCGAATGTTGTGCGCAAAGGGGCCAGGATTGGGATTGGGTCTTGGATCTTTAGGGCATAGGTCCATGGCCGAGTCTAGGCTTTGGGGTCTACCTTCAGGCTGTTATGTCGGTCCACGGACTTGTGGAGGAAGGGTAGGGATTTCGTCCATGAAGGCCCAAGAGCCAGAGATTAGGGTGCTAGATGATCCTAATGCAAAGCGGCAAAGTGATTACAGGTGAAGAGCTACCATGTAGGGACCTTACGTACCACTTCTATAACTCCCCATGGGCCTGATGTACCTTACATACACCTGATGTAAACTCCGCGCATTGGAAACTCCCCTCCTGTACTTGGTCCTAACATAAACTCCCCTCCTGTCCTTGGTCCTAACCTAAACCCTCAACCGCTGTGCACCCTGGGTCCTACAAGCCATCTAGGTATACTGTGAAGCACCAAGTTGAGCCAAACAAGAGGCTGTTAATGACTCCAGGATATTGGCTAGTCCCAAGCATTAAACCCTTCACCATCAAGCCTTGAACCCTAAACCCTTCCGCTAGAAGGGTTTAGTCAAGGATTTAGGAGCGGAAAATAAGTAACATCTTAATGGGGATACCGTTGTCCTCAATCTCAAGTATGATTGTAGCCTGCACTTGGGCATCGAATTTCGTAAGAAGCATCTAATCCCGCCTGGCCCAGCCGCACGCAAATGGATGTGGAGTTAAAAGCTTGACCTACGCCGGACCTACGCGAATGTTTGCTTCTCAGGAGGCTTGAAAAATTCCTATACGGGTTGTACAGTAAGGAGACAAGTTATCTATACCGCCCTCTGATTGCTTTTTTTTTAATTGCAGGAGCATGCCTGAACAGGGTGTAGCATCCCACGTGGCTGGCCCGTGCACCCGTTTATGGAGTTGGCTGCCTGCAATAGGCAAGGCGAGACGGCGGCTGTCTGCAGACATGGCGGGACAACACACGGTAACATTTCAGACGCGAATTCTGATGACACCAGCGACACCCAAAGTTTGAGAAAAGGTGTAGGGTCCCGCGACTGGACCCTAAGCTCTATGCCCTGAAGCCCGCACACAACCCCAACCCTAAACCCAATTCCATAAAGCCAAAGCTCTCCACCCTAAACCCAACCCTTTTCCTGATGTCCTAGACCGCACAACCTGAAAATTCTTGAGCATGCTTCAGCGGACTCATACAGAGGTCAACTGATGGGGGTATATACTGACAGGGATTGCATTGGAGATTCTACCGCGCAATAGACTGATTTTTTTACGTATCGTCATCTGTTACCGAGTATATTGTTTACTTCAGGCGGTGTACATGTCCTGGGTCGCCGGCTGCTCTGATCTACATGAACCCAGTTTCCATGTAATGCTTATTTGTTTTGTGTTCACTCGACTCTCCACTAACCCTCCTACCGCTCCTTGCCCAAAGAACCCTGATGGGCAAGGGGCTGCATCCACTAAAAAGAACCGTTCATCCGTAGATGGCACACTATTTTGGACTAACCTAACGTAACCTTATATGTAGAGGCAGAGGAAAAGACTCCAAGACGTAAGGTGCAAAGCCCTTTCTGTCAGTGGGTATCGAGGCATGGCTTCGGACCCCAAATCCCAACCCTCAAAAAGGCTCGGCAGCCTTTTCCACGGCTTCGATAGCGCCGCGGAAGAACAGTGAGTTGGCCGTGCTGTTGGGGTTAATAAATTCTTCCAGGCAGGTTATCAAGTTCTTCTGTTAAGGCTGGGCTCAGGGAGCATTTCAATCGTTTGGGACGTTAAGACAAGGTCTTCGGCATCACCTCTTCGGCATCACCAAGCTTCATTGCGCTTCATGCGGCTCACATTAAACCCTACGGCCTCTGAATGTGATGGCACTCATTTGGTGTGTCTGGATTTGCTCGTGAGGGGTTTGTCCTGCGCTTATTCAGTGGCACTCGGGGATACCTGTCATCCCTCACTTTGCCAGATTTTCTGTTCCTGAGCCTTGATTGAAGCTTGCTGGAGTCTTGGTCGAGTCCTACCAGCACTCGCCTTTTTTTTCTGGGATCGCAGCCCTGCAATGTGATAGGGTGAAAAAAATGTAAAAGATGCCGGATTCGGCTTTCGGGGTTTATAGTTTAGTTTACGTTGCGGGCCTATTGTTTAGGGCCTATAGGGTCCACGGTGCCCGAATCAGCACCCCCACCTTTTGTAAAGCCAGGTCTACGAAAGGACGCATTTTTGCTTTAACCCCCAAACCTGAACTTGCAGCAAGGTTGCAAAGGGAATTCAATCAAGAAGCGGAACCCTACACAGCCATATGCCCCTTCGTCTTCCCCCCCCCCTAAACTCCTTTTTCTACGTTAGCCCCCGTCAAGTGCCTCCAAAAGCCCCCTGAGAACCCTTCATATTCAAACCCCTCAACGAGGTGGCAAGGTGCTTTTAATGAAGAAGCTGAACCCAACAGAGACTAAACCCTGAGCCGTGAGGCAGGGTCTTTCTTTTGGCCTCGCTACCGCTGGTGCTCAAGAATCTTGGATTGTGGTACTTATTTTCCTCGGAACAGAAATGGAGCGCAACATAATCACTCTTATCCACTAGACGTAGGACTTAGTTCCGGTCTAGGTTCAAGGGCCCCCGTTGTTTTGGGGTACTCTGGCTTTCCAGGTAAACCCTAATTAATTGAAAGACCACTCTTGGGCCTTCCTGAAGTCCGTGATACAATATTTAGTAGTCTTTTGGGCCTGCGCAGACTGCATCATAAATTATACTGGCCGCAACCTTTCCCCGCTTGAAGGCTTACTTCAGATCTTGCGAGTACTCACAAAGCACTGGTGACACCCTACTCCCGACTCCCGGCCTCAAAGTCATCGGACTTTTCTTGGGTGTTCTTTCGCTTAGGGTTCTCGTGCTTTTGAGGTGCATCCCCAGACCACCCCAAACTGAAACAGCCTCTCCCCCCCTGCCCCTCGCAGTCTCTTCTGAGTGGCTGGGGGGGTTCTGGCGGCCATTGTCCGCCACCTATTCGGGATGGAAGAAACCCTGCACCACCTGGTACACCCTATAGCCCCAAATCCTCCATCCACCGTAGTTTGGGGGCACCCTGAACCATAAATCGTGTACCCAAATCCGAATCATGTCTTTCC
Organism: Symbiodinium pilosum; assembly: GCA_905231905.1. Lineage (NCBI taxonomy): Eukaryota > Dinophyceae > Suessiales > Symbiodiniaceae > Symbiodinium > Symbiodinium pilosum. The sequence goes on along the minus strand of CAJNIZ010026557.1, from coordinate 61,313 downwards.
CTTCTTGAATTGAGCAGCTCCGGAAGTTCACAATCTATTTAGAAGTTCAAGAGGGGAACACAGGGGACTGAGTATTCAGCAGCCTCATGAAATTTGGTCCCAGGCTCCTTGTGTAGATATGGTATAGGGCATGATGACCAGACCTCAAAATGATGTTGGCAATTGTTTAGGCTCCTACAGTGGTTTCCACCCTATAAGCTCTACAAAGCCCTTATGTACCTCCTAGTCTTCTCATAAAAAGCATCACATAAGCCTTATGTCCAGGTACCCACCTGGTAACTCCGCAACTGAATGCCTAAAACCTGAAGTGCGTTTCACGGTCTATAGGTCAGCTGCTTAACCCTGGACTGTAGCTTAGCTGTCTCTTTGCAAGCACTACCCTAATCCAGTGTAGGAGTCTCCTCTTCCTGTGACACTTTCCAAGTGGTGTAGCCAGGGTTCCTTACTTAGGTTGGGGGTGTTAGGGGTGGGGTAGATCAAGATACCATGAACCAGAGCTCGCTTCCTGCAGGCACCTCTATAAATCTCAAAACCTAAACCCTATAATCACTTGCGTTTAGACCGCGCAGCCCCAAATCCCCTTCACCTTAACTTTGTTGTCTTAGGATCCCGGTATTTCAGTTCAGCCTGTTCGTCGTGGGTGCGGTGCCGCCCGGCTCACACATTTCACCGGTTCATAGGGCTAATCTGATGTTATGGGGATTTAGAGTGTTTAGGGCATAGGGTGCAAGGTTCTGGTCTCAGGGTTTACTTGGGGACCTTAAGGTTTCTATTGGTTAGGAAACCTTATTTGGCCGGTTTGCATTAGGGTTATGATGTGGTTATTGAGGGGGTCGATTAGTCACTTAACTCCAGACTCCTTCACCTCTTTAAGTCTCTTAACTGGCGGAAACTACAGCAGTTTAGGGATTCTAGTTATTCTAGTTGGTGAAGGAATTCCTCTATCATCAATCGGGCTTCAGATCTATAGATCTTGCGCTGAGGTTATTGGTACTTTCAGCGCAGGGTCCCGCCACAGGAAGGTCTTGGAACCCTTAGCGTTCAGGGTTCCAACACCAGCATAAATTTTTGGGTAGTGAAAAGCCACCCATTTCTTGTCTTCCCCCGTACTGGGAGATGACTCCAAAAACTATCCGAAGTGTGGTCGTGAAGGAGATTCATTTAGAAGAGGCTTGGGACTTTCCGAAACGGGGGTTCTGTGGTATATACCGCAGAAAAAGTATTCTTTGTTGTAGGAGGCCTGAAGTAGAGCGTTGTACAGCGAGTCTCCGTGTGAGCCCCAAAGCCTCAGGAAGACCAACATGGCGGTCTCCTTTGAAATTGGAGTGTCGTACGGGCTGGAGGTGGGCATGGGAGCAAGGTACTTGAAGGCTCATGGGATTTACAATTGTAACCGGGCTCAGCCTTACTTAGAAGTTTCTTCTAACTGAACTTACACAGGTTACCCCAGTTATATTCATAGGGTTATGAGAGAAGTTATAGCTAGTTGTTAAGTCCTATGAGCCCTAAACCCTAAGCCCAAAAACCTACAGATCCCTATAAGCCCGTTAAGTCCCTTGAGCCTTCAAGTAGACCTAGGCCAGCGTAGGATCCTGGACTTCTGCATGCAGGAGTTTCGGGGCTTTGAAGTTTATGTGGCTTTCAGGTTCAGGGCTAAGGGTGCACAATAAGTGTGTTTTTAGGATTGGGGTAACAGAAGGGGTTTAGGGTTCAGGTGGTTTACGGGTTAATTGTGCGGAGTTGGGATTTGTGATGGAGCTTGTTGTGTCGGGGGTTGGGACTTGAGGAAGAGATCCATACAGTAGATGTAACGGAAAAGTTTCCAGTGTCTTGTCCGTTGCTTCATTCCCGACCAACCACCAGCAACGCTTATTGGATTAGGATCTAGAGTCAGGGTTGATGGAGACTTCTACCTACTTTATAAGCCCCCATCGATGAACCACTCAGTAATTATCGTTGGACGATGATTCCGTGGGAAGTACACCTAAGTTCACAGAAGCCGTCCCGTGCAGAGGAAAGTGTTGGTCCCTAAACCCTAAACCGCGTGTAATTACAGTTACAGGCTGTAGATCAAAACCCCCGAGCTCCTCAACGCCATGCATTGCAACCTGGCGGCCCTGTAAGCCCCAACCTGATCAAACCCGAAATTCCAAACACCAAGCGCCTAAACCAAAGTTTCAAGTGTGTAAACCCTGAATAGAAACCCGAGCCTTATACCCCCAAACCATGCATTTTAAGCCTTCGGCCCTAGACCGTAAGCCCTGCGAACCATACAGGTCATCTTTGGATTCGCCACCTTTGCTCTCAGAAACTTGGTTTCCATTATCCACTTCTCCCGAATAACCTACGGAGTTTGGGGTTTAGAAGGTACTCTAGGGTTCGGGGCTGAAACTTCTGGCTTCCTTTGCTGGGGCCTTCTAGTGTTCAAAGTAGAGCCTATTAAACCCTGAATCATTTTGGGTTTGGGATTCAAACTTCAGCTCCAGGACAGCAGAAGCCCACGTTAATGTCATAAGACTGGTTTGCTAGATCCTGTACATCTGAGCTCAGGGGCCCCGTTCAGGGGGATATTAGTGTTCTATACGCGGACATTTAGGCGTTTGGGCTTGGGGATTATAAGTAAGGGGTTTCCGAAAATTAATGGTCCCATGTTGGAGGGTCGCAACAATCACAATTGTCATCCTAAACCCTTGACTGGGTCTGCTCAAATGGGTTAGTGTATAGCATCCTCTGGTCGAAGGAGGTTTCAGGTGGGCAGTTACCCCACACAAGCCTTACATGGCCCTTATGTATAATTTCCGTTCTTACCCACTGGTACCCGTACCGCCTGGCAACTTCCCACTTGAAACCCTAAACCTCAAACATGAAATCCCAAACTCCTGCGCTCTCCACATGAAAAGTTCCTTCAGAAGAGTACTTATTCTAAGCTGGCGCGCGATGCTAAGTTCTAAGCTTCGGAGCCTCAACAGTCTTAACTCTCGAATGTTAGATCCGCAGCCAAATGCTTTCGGTATGCACAATACTCAGGGCCCAAAGTGGTTGCCACACAACTACTTGGGAGCCACATACACTATGTAGCTGCATGGACCCTGCAGGCTGCGTTTCTACACCCATGCTCTCGAACTCCCTTCACTCGCAGCCTCCGAACCCCCTAATGCACGAGCAAACTGGCCCTGCAAACCTTCAAGCCCTGCCAAATTACTTATTCTTGCAGGTGCAAGAACATGCTTCTCAGATATGGCCTGGTAAACTAAGCTACGGCCTCTTTACGGCAAGATTCGCGCGTGGGTGGTTCTTGAAAACGTGGATGCCTGTCTAGGTGTGTTTAATACTACGATCCGATCCCTTCTTGGGGTTGCCCTACCTTGTGGATAGGTCCTTCACACAGAAATTCCGGGCATTCGAAGATGGAAGACAACATGCTGATAGTTGCCCTGATCCGCACCCGTCCCTAATCTCCAAACACTTGCATTTCATGCGCAAAGTTCCCCAAACTCTGAAGTTCTAGTACCTGGCCCCCCAAACTATGTAGAATAATGGTGCTTTGCTATTGTTAGCACGTTTTGGTCCATTGTTCTACTCGATCTAAAGTCCATGTACTGGGTAATGTATATAAACCCCAAGAACTCTAAGTTGATCCCCACCGTGTTCGGTGCAAACTTCTGTCTTTGCGCCTGGCATATGGCTTGCCCAGTAGAATGCCAACAAATTGCATCAGTAGAAATTGTTGAGCGTGCATTGCAGGAGTTTGCATTGAATGAGTTCATCTTTACGAGGGAGAGGGGGATGGTCGGAATCCTGCAGGAGCTGGATATAAGTCCCCAGACCCTAGAACTCTACCCGCAAGCCCGCTCCAAATCCTAAACCCTCAACCCAAAATCTAGAGCCCCACAGCCCCAAGTTTGGAATTGGCAACGCGTCCAGGTAAGTGCCTGGCCATTCTGGCCTTCGCCTGCGTTCTCCTCATGGACTCCCTTCACACCGCTCAGCGGCCTGGTCGGGCTTCAGATTCAGAGCTTTCTTTGTGTGACACTGGGTTCACTAGACCTTAAGCCCTAAACCCTGACGTCTAACCTACTAATTAAGCCAAAGGTCCCTAGACCTTAGCAAAAACATATTGTTGCAGAATATAATAAGAAAGAGGCGGGGGGATTGGATTCCCAAAACGATCCCTGTACTATTTTCAAAACTTAACTAGTCCAGATGTTATTTGCTAAGCCGCGAAGCCAAGTGCCTAGGCCGCCCAGCCGGCACCTCTACAGCCAGCCCTATACGCCGTACCTATGACATTTATCTGAGGATGGAGGCTGCTTTGGTGAGGGCGCAGAAGACGACCTTCGAGCAGGTCCAGATGCCACAACTGCTTAAACATAGATTTGGCATGTTGAGGCTTAGGGATGTTGTCAAGATTGTGTTTTCCTTTTGGGTACCCCGCATATTGGGGGCGGTAGTATACTAGCAGCGCAGAATCTCAGAAAATCGGCCGCAAGGTTTCTAATCTACAGTTTAGGGTTTGGAAACATGGGCTTTGGAGAATAAGGTTTAGGGTCTAGCTGTAACACAAATACCTACAGTTTACTAGTTGCAACTTCTTTGAATATGCGTCAACGCTGAGCTGAACAGCTCGCATCGGAGCTTCCAAGAACAGATGCGCACGCAACACAAACCGAAGCCTGATATAATGTACACGACCCCACCCTACTAGGAAAAGAAAGTGGGAAGCCCATGAAGCAACAAAAGCACATATCTGCGGCATTACGCCCTGAACCCTGGAAAGAGAGCGCAAGAGAAAGCAGCTATCCCCCAGCCAGCCTGGGGCGTGTACACCGAAAGCCTGTTTTATGCAAGGCCCCAATATCCTCCAATAATTAAACGTTGGTCTACGGAAAGCAAGTAGGGGCAGTCATAGAAGCATGGGCAGCCGCAATCCGAACAAAGCCCAAACCCCAACTGTACGGAGGTCACCATGGTGAGACTGACCCACCCTGTTCTCATTACTGGGCCCGTTTGCACGGAGTCCTTTGGTGGAGTCCCCCAAGCAAATCCCTTCAAGCCTAAGATTTTCAAATCAATCCCTGGTTCCCAAGCTCAGGAAGCCCTACAAGCTTAATTCCCGGGCATCCCGCTCTCAACCCTAAGCACCCCAGACTGTTACTGTAGCACGTAAACACTGCACCATAAGCTTCGACAACCCAAGCCCCTAAGCGCCTGAACCCTATCAGTAAAACCAAATCCCCACACTTCAGTGGTGACTGCCCCTCAGTGGTAGGCAAATGCAGCATAACCCAATAAATCCGTATGAACTCAGGTTAGCCCTAAATCCGAAGCCAAACCGTGAACCCAAACCCTGAAACCTCAAACTGTAAGCCCCAAATCCTAAACCCTATAAACCTGAACCCTGAGCCCTGAATCTCAAGTCCTCAACCATTTCAGAGCAGGTGCGAAGAGGGCTTGCTGAGCTCTACAGCAAGGAGCGAGCAAAGGAACTCTGAGCCAAAATGCGTTGTCTAAGGATCTTCAGGAGGGAACATAGTGTAAGGCTAGTGTAAGGTTTAGGGTGTAGAGTGTACAGTTTAGGGTTCAGGGTTTAGGATTAAAGGCAGGCCCGGGTATGCTGTAAGGATTCAGTTTTGGGTCAAGGGTGAGGATGTCTTTTAAGCCCTGAGGCTAATAGCGGGGGGAATTTTTTGGGGGAGAGTAGAGGAGCCAATGAGGAACCAATAGCTAAACAAAACATTTGGGCGGAGTCCTGGGACTCTTTCTAAACAGGTTTGGGGTCGCACCCCTATATGCCCATGGGTTTGGGGCTACGAATAAGGGATTTGTGAAGGGGACGCTAAGGCAAGATCTTAGTTTATATGGTGTTTATTGAAGGGAGTTGGGGTTACTATAACGAGGGAACTAGACAGCCCGTAAGGGAATGGTAAGGGAATGTTTGGTCTTTATTGTGAGTTGAATTGGGGTATTTTTGTACTAGTATTCAAGAGGCTTCTAGGGGACCCCTAAGAGCAGGTCTAGGTTATATGCTTGTTGAATTAATTAGTGGGAACGCCATAGACGTACAGCCCTTAAGCCTATGACTTTTAGTGGAGGCCTTCGTTGGGCTAGTGGTGGAGTGGCTCTCTATGAACCACGCAGATATATACATACATGTATGTGTGTGTATGTATATGTATATGTATATATACAGAGAGAGAGAGAGAGAGAGAGAGACACAGAGAGAGAGAGGTATGTGCATATATAGATATTAATATTCTGTTCTGGTACCAGGATTCACTGCTCAACCCCTATTTGACCACCAGTAGGTCAAGATAAACAGATCCAGAATACGCCTAGTCCCTACAAAAGGTGCCACGTACTAGAAACTTGATATTCTTAATCCTTAATACGTCGTTTTCAAAGAATTTCCCACAACCCTAAACACCCGCTCTAAAAGGACCCGATGGATAACTCCTTTATTTGCATTGAAGGCGTCCTGAGTATAGGCGTGGTGGGTTTTTGTTGATTCAAGGTTTTGGTGTAGGGACTCAGGGCTGGGTGCCTCGGGTGTAGCGATTAGGGTTCAGTAGGATTTTCGGACTACGGTTAAGGCTTTAGTGGATTTGCGGGTCAAGGCTAGGAATCCACCGCCAATGAGCATATGTTTTGAGTCTTTAGCGGGCCAACCGGAAACATTGAACGGAAAAGACGATGCATAACAAGATGCAAGCTGGGTCTATGCTGTGCTTGATGGGTTCGAGGGCTTCAAGACATCAGGGATTAGGGGTTTAGGGGGTTTGGGGGCTTCGTGGCTCTAGGTTTTGGAGCCACGGGGCCAAAGATTTGGGATTTTGGAGGGTTAAGAGTCTTGAGGTATAGGGAAATACTGAATTTGAGTCTAGGGCTTTTGGGTTTAGATGCAAGTGTCGCAAACATAGACTTTGGACACATTTGGCCACGAGCTTCAATACAGCGCTGCAAGAGATGCAGCATTGAGCCCATTCAGAACCCAAAGGGTTCATATACGTATGTGGTCATATTTATTTAGGGGCACCTTTTGGTGGTTCCTACAACAAGGCTATTGGATTACAACAAAAGGGCCCCTTGTGAAGATCACAGTAGACTTCTCTATGCTGAACATGCAATGATGCTGCGGCACACAGCTTAGTTTGATTTGGATACCTACACCCTGTCGGACATTGTAACGAGGCTGCTGAGTGTGAACGCGGGGGGGAGGGGGGGGGGGCTGTTCAGTCTGGAAGTTGATAGTTGTGCACTTGTGCACGTAAGTCAGATAATCCCCGCAGAGGGTCGCACTGTTGACATCGACTTCTATCTCTATGAGTCCCTCTCTAATTTCAACTGTTTCCATGAGCTGCATGTACGTATGGGGGTCCATATTTGCTGCGACTATTACCCAGATAGGCCTGGAGAGGAAAAATAGCAGATGCCACACGAACTAATACCCTGTCCTACTTAGACATTGATTAGTATTATTAGTATTAAGACTTATAGTGTAACTGTATGTCCGGATGACGTGTTCTTTCCAACCTGCTCACGCCCAAATGAGTTGGGACAGCAAGTCAAAACAGCTTACGTAGAACTGATGCAGATTATCGGCAAGTCCCATGAAGGAAAACATAAGAGTGACACAACGATGTTTAATGTTAATTGATGGGAAGCGGCAAGAATGCCTCTAGGTTTTGGCGCTGCTCAAACTTAGATGTATGTCCCGGGAACCTCGGCGACCTTCAGGGCCTTCACTAGTAAAGTAGGTAACCAGGTCAGAAGAGAGTTGCCAACATTCAAGTTAGAACTGTAGCAGTCTTATCTTATGACCTGCTGGGTAGAACCCAAACGTTGGCTTGACAGAGGCAAAGCCAAGCCCCTCTGGGTTCCCTAGTCTGCCACTTTCCCGTGTCCTAGATTCTTTATGCGACTGGGTCATAGCAAAACGGGGTGCCCGTTTAGTCCTAACTCGGGATGCTGGAAGCCGTGATGAAATGCACAGCGCCTTGCTGGCTAGATTTTCTCGGCCTGTGTACCTGCCTGACTGCTTACTACAAGGCCAAAGGGTCCAAGTGTCGATGTAGTAGAATTTCAGCTCCAAGGTTCCCGAGCCCTGAACGTTAAATTTGGGGCCTAAGTGTTGCGTCTCTCAAGAATTGCCCCAGAATCCGCATGGGTACGTAATTCCCCGTATACCTGGGGCCCGAAAGCGCCCATTGAGATAAGCACCCAACGTTATCAAGCGTCGCCCTTAAACTCTAAACACGTGGGCTTGGTCCTTTCAGTATCTTGTATTCCCGTATACTCGCTACTGCAGACAGTGATATGGAGTTCCGCAAATATGTGACATGCTATGGTCCTCGAGATGAGTATGATTTGACGTTTGTTTTGGAATTCTACAAGGAGAATATACTAGGTTCAATCGCCAAAAGAATGCCACTCATTTGAGCACGTCCCTGGACCCTAAACGCTATGGGTTCAAGCTGCCTGTTTGTCTACTACTTGGGCACGTGGACCCTTAGAACTGGGCCGAAGGTCTGAGCTTTCCGGGTCGAAGCCAGCGGGTGTCATACTATAGGGGCCGAAATTATAACCTCTATACCGGGTTTAGGGTTCACGGATAGAAATGGAACATGCCATGGAAACTGGGCTTATTTCGCGTTTTGTAGGGATCATTGCCAACATTATGCCTTGTATATTTTGCGACAGGTTACCTCAAGTAGACCTCAAAAGGATGTGGTTATTATTACTCAGCCCGCTGCAGTATGGGAGCTCCTCAAACCTCTGAAGAATCCCGAAAGGGCAACCCTGTAATCTCTTTGAAGCCCCATGTGTCGCTACGGGTTTTGGGGACACACTTTTTTGAGAAGCTCCCATCAGGGGGTTTCTCAAACTAGGAGTATACCGTGTATAGTAAACAAAAATGACTGAAACCTCAATGAGCAGGATGCTTTTCCGAGGGTCGCGTGCCCGAGAACTGGGTATACTTGGGTTTTGGTTGGCAGGAACTGTACTATAAGTTTGTGAAAATGCTTACTCGGACCTTCAAATCATAATGCCCTGTTCCTCCCATAGACTCTAAACCTCACACACATTCATCGAGATATTGGCCATGGACACTATAATACACAAGCCATGCCCTGCAAGATCTCCCAAGCTCCGACCCAGCAAATACACTCAGATCTTATCGATTTCGCTGCTGAAGAAAAACAGCCATGGAGATGTTTCAGGATCATTTGGCTGGTCATGAAGGGAGAGCGGAGGAGTGAATATAGGTAGCAGACTAGAGTTGGGTGTTGGGATTGTAGAGGGATAGCTGTAGTGATCTACTCCCTTAGGGCCCCCTGCCCCTTAAGTGCCAGTGAGCGATTGGTCGCGGGTTTGGGATGGACATTTCAAATTCCTTATACAGCCATAAACCTGTTCAGTGGCTATAAGACCCCTAAATCTCTCCTGGTCGGAGCTGCGCAAATTGTGCTGGTACCCAGATTCAACCATGGAACATGCTGTTTTGTAGTTCCTCAGAGTATCCCACAAAAGGGGGGGGCTTTGGGCCCTGCACTCCAAACAAAGCACCATGTGAGTAGCTGCGTGTAATGATATTCCCATGAGGTTGGCCTTCCCTCTGGACGAGATAGGTCAGACATGCCTTTCACAAGGCAACCTTCAACATGCAGAGAAGATTGTGCGAGGAGCGGTCCCCATGGCGCATCCCAAATCATGTGAGCCGCCCATCATATGGCTCACATGCGTTTGTCAGGTCACAGCTTTAGATTCTGGACCGAATAGCTGCGTGTCATTGAATCCGTAAACCCTCTGCACCTCATACTCTGAACCCTCAGTCCTGAACTCAAAAAGCCCAACCTGTTCAACCCGAGTTACACCCGAAACCTGCAAGCACGCTAACAAGCAGACGCCTGAATGCTCAGCTATTTAGGCCTGTGCCTTGTCCTCAACAAAGGAACCCAATCGAGGTTGGATTCATTTAAGGTTCACGTTCTTGGCCTCAGGGTCTGGGGGAAGGCTCAGGGTGCTGGCGTTAGGATTTCGGTTTTAGGGTTTATGCGTAAGCCTTCGAGTTCGTCTATATAAGTTTCATAGTGACCTCCACAATGCCGGCACAATACTTATATATCCTGAGTGCCCTTGAGGGTGTCCTATGTTAGGCAAATGCCCTTCAAACCCTAAACCTCCGTTTGAGGTGCACCAATGCATAGATTTGTGCCTGTGGACACAAAGGTCCGACGCCATTGCTACCTTCCGTGCGAGCTGGGCTAGAGATGGCCACTTTGCTTGCCAATGGAAGATAGCCCATGAAAACATGTTACAGTTGAGGCCTGGGTTCGAAGGTTTAGGACATGGAGGTTCTGCTAAAAGGGGCCCTGTGGAGACACTGGGGACATATGGGTATTCCCTAGAGCATTTGGAGTGACCGTTTTGCGAAACTCACATATAAGGGGATGTATTTTTGTCTAAATTGCGGCTCCTTATGTGCGGAACCCACTTGTATCCCAAGCTGCTTTCAACCTAATTATAGTACTTAGAACATGTCGAATGTCGAATCATTCAAGTATCTACAGTTTGCTTCAAGAACCTCTGTGGGATATTTGCTCGCGGCACTCAGCCTGCTATACCCCCAACTCTGCAGCTGAAACCACATGCTGTGAAACCCACTATGCCCAGACCCCAAGCCCCAAACCCCTGTTCAACCTTAGAACCTCAACCTTCATCAAGCATGAAGAGTTTAGAATGAACTCTTCAATCGTCAGTACCTCCTTCCGAATGCCTGTGCAGATTCCACAGCTGAATGCTAGGCAGTTCTCTCTCGCTCTCTCTGCGATCGGCAACACTCCTTCTTTCATCAAGAGTACTTTCCTTGTTGACTATAGCAGATGATACACAAAAGTAGTGGAAGTTACGCTTGTCTTGTCACTTCTGAAGCACGATAGGAATTGGATTTATGGGTCCCAGCCTATCCCAAACAGCAACCCAAGCTATTGTCCGCATACTAGTTACAATATGCGTCCTGGTATCACGCAACAAGAATCAGGTAACCCCTTCCCTCAATCATACACCCCAACTCCCCCCCCACCCCCCCTCCCGTGCAAGTGTGTAGGTCCTACATTTATTGTTGGTTAGCTGTCGGCGGAACGGGATACTGCGCTGCAGTACCCGAGGCTGTGCTGCACCTTTTACGCGGCAACTCGCCCCAGCCTTATGCGGCAGCCGCTGCCTCTAGGCCTCTGGGCTTTGGGAGGTTCAGGGTTAGGATTCAGGGCTTGGAAAAGGAAGGGTGTGGGACTGTTTGTGAGCTGAGGATGTAGGATTCAGGGTTGACGGGTGTAGTGTTTGCAGTAGGATCCACCGTCGGCGTTTTGGAGATTGGGGTTTCTGATTCAGGGGGTTCACAGTTTATGGTTTCAGCTGACAATCCTGTGTTTCAGGTGTCTCCTTCAGTGAAAGAAAACGCACGGGTGGTTCTAAATGTTATGGTCTTCTAATACGAATTTTCCGCTACGAGGGAGCCCAAAGAAGGCCACCTTGATAGTCGGCAAGCCGTAATGCTCAAACCAAATCCAGACATGATTTTAAGGTGTATTCTGTGATATTCCTGGGAATATTTATTTTGATTCTTGGACCGCTCCCTTATCCCAGTAGTCCTTAATGAAAGAGTTTATGGCGTTTCTGCCCAGGCGTGCCAGCTTTTGCTGTTGGACGAGGCACACTTATTCCGACATGCCAGCAAACCCTGTGAAAGAGATTCACAGTTTGGCCATGCAATGTCAAGCATGCGTGCTCTGGCACGCCGATCCAGAACGACCTTGAACAACTGCAACTTTGTTGCGGCCATTAGCGGCAGACGTGCCTCGAATCTCATTGGGCGCGTGCCTTCGGCAGCTTCCATGCGTTCTGGATAACTTCCACGCGCTTTGCAGCGAAAGGGTTATATATTCTGTATGGAGTACTATCCGGACCCATTCCTTCTGTCCACTCCGAGCACCGGCTAGGCATTTTCTTACAATCCCCTTTTTTTGTGAGTGTTGCGCAGAAGGTCTCAAACATCGATTCCTTGCATGCCCATAAGACCAGATGACTAGCCTAAAGGCTTTAAATCCCAAGCGGCCAAATCGTAGCGGCCTAACCCGGCCCTGCCACCATAAGTAGAAGAGCATAATCCCAACATTGGGTTAAGTTCTTGCTTTGACTGTGATCATGAGTAGAACTCCGATTGAGACCCCAATATAGTGTAATTAACCCTTATCACCTCCGAGAAGGGCCCCTCAGTTTGTGGAAAACCTAATCCCTACAAATCTTTAAAATCCCAGTTTCCATTTCATGTTCCAGGTTCTTGTCCATTTGATTCCCCATCTCAGGGCCCCATATCCCCTATTATATCCCTATATACCCCATAAACCCTTAAAAGAAACATGTAGCCAGTATAGGAAAGCTTCAAGCACCAAGCACGGCAGCCAGGGGCTTCTGCTGCCAGTCTGATGTGTGTGTGGCACTCAGAACCCCGGAGCTCCCAAGGGCCCAATGTAGGTCATTGGGGGAATATTAGGATCCTGTTGGGGTTATATGGGGATAATGGAAAATAAAATGGAAACTACGATTTAGGGTTTGAGGTTTAGGGTTTAGGATGTTACAGACTTTGGTGTACAATGTGGGTAATATCTGTAGACTTGGGCCCTCAGGGAAAGTCTTTCCCTCTTGGAATAGTGGTTCTTGTCTTGGGTGTTGGACGTTCAGGCTGGGTTCAGTTTGTTTTCATTTGGAGGGGTTGGGTTTTGGGGGGATCTAGTAACTAGTATGGGGCGTTAGTTCTACAAGCGCTCAAAGATTAAGGGTCCCCTTGCAGTTGGGCATAAAACCCTGAGCCCTACTAACTACTGCCTGTATTTGCAATGACGGTCTTCCCAAGGGCTCTTTTTGGGTTGGTTTGTTGTGGTTTTTACTAAGGGTTATAGTATAACACCCAAGTAGGAAATACAAACAAGATTTCGGCTAATGTTCGATTCTAATAGTTGTTCTTTCTTGTCAGAAGCTGTGCCTGAAAGTTCTGCTTTCGCTGCCTTGCACAGTTTGTGCTATAAATTTCCGAGCCAAAAGCAGGACGTCCTGCACGTGAGTCCTACCCTGGCACCCTAAACCCTCAACTCATTTGAGCTATAGTTTTAACTCCTTAAACGGGGTTATATAGGGGAGTGCTATAGGGGTTGTGAAGGGAGATACTAGGAGTTTAGACTATAGCTCATTTGGACACTTTCGGGCTTGGAGTTCAGGGCCTAATTAGGTTTGCTTTGTATTCAAACCCTCCGAGTGATTTTGATTTCGACGGCATCCAAGACGGGCGCTGCGTCTTGAACTTCCGATGCCGAACATTCGCAAACATGCAGAGTTCATGTGCCCATTAAGTCCCTTAGTTTCCACATTAGGGTTTTGAATAAACAGTCGTACTTCTTTGGGGGTGTCCATGATAAGGATTTTGTCTATTAGTCTCTATTGTGTGTTCCTCCTATTCATAGGAAACTACCCAATGCCTAATAATCATTTAGTTGCCCCACATCTGTGCCAAGATAAGTACGATCAACATCCTAAGCACCCAACTTTTGGATACTTGGTCCCAAACTAGGGGATTCTGGGGTAAGCTAAGAGAGCATTCGAACGTGGCATCCAAACGTTTGGATCACCCTAGGTGCCCTTCATCCAAAACATCCTCGTAACACCTGGATGCCATCACCGTTTAGGGTTCCCTCTAAGAAGATGCCTAGCCCTAGATGGAGCTGTGGTGTACTTAGAGCCTATGTTCGTAATTGTAGCTCAATGATAACCATACTTGGGGGACCTGTTGCACCCAAACCCTAAAAAGCTTCCCCTCCAAGTAACCCAACATTACCCAACCAACAGTACCTAGAGTAACCAAGACTCCCAACAAGGTAAAACACACCAAATTATTAGGTACAACACCCTACCCATAGGTACATTAGTTACCTTAGGTAGATCCAAGGTATCAACTCGCTAGTTGCTCGGGACGACGACCTTGGTGTTGATGGCGCGGCGGTGGCAAAGCTGAAGGCCATCTTGCCGGTTGTTAAATTATAGGAACCATGTTCTAAACTCCTTAGGGTTATAGTACTATACGAATTATATTGGGGACCACTATAGGGGTTATGTAAGGTATTCTGTAGGGGACGACTATAGGGATTGTTCAAAGGGATACTAGACTAGTTGTTATAGGGTTTAGGGGTTTAGGGGTGTAAGGCATTAGGGGCCAAGGGGTTTAGGCATTTGGGGTTAGGGGCTTAGGGGCTAAGGGTTCAGGGAAGAAGGGAGACACAGGCAAAATAGAGCAATGGAGAGTCAAGTGGAAAGAAGAAAATGGACATTTAGATGGGTTCTCGTGGTTTGCAGGGATATAGTGCAGGGCTTTGATTTTTGGTTGGTTGTTAGTCTAGGGGTTAGGTTTTAGGGAAGGAGGGATACACAGGAATAATGAAAGTTCAAATGGAAAGAAGACAGCTGAAAATTCAATGGACGCTCGTGGCTATCTGGGGAGGATTAAATACTTCGAGCTTTTCCGTGAAATCAGTTCAAGAATCGGATAAATAATCTGACCTCTGCTTTCTTGGGTTCAGGACTGCTCCAAATGATGGATAGTTTTGGTGATGCAAAATATCATACATGAGCCTACATACCCTTATCCTTGGAATCACAGGAGATTGTTATCATGTGGTCATGCAGGTTTTGTTTGGTATCAAAAGCGTTTCTACACTTTCTTCTTCACCACCCTCTTTCTTGTAAGTATTTCAGGGAGAAGCCCTAGCTTGAGAAATGCTCGAATCGTTGCTGCTGGAGCCTTGTTACTCTTGATGCTATCATTGTATCATCTTGAGAAAGCTAAGAGCTTTAGAAAATAAACTTGCTGTCTGTTGTAACACCTTGTAAATTCAGACTCTTAAAACCTAGCCCCTCAACCTGCCCTGATTGAGCTTTGAGCACAACACCTGGACTGTTGCTGGTACTTTAGTGGAACCAGTTCCCGGACAAGGGTTCCAACTTGTATTAAGATACGTGTTTAGCAACAACCGTTCTACATGTAGTGGTTTGGATACCGATACCCTGCTAGATTCTATGTCTAAAATTCTGAAATTAGAAAGCTGAATCCTATAGTCTTTTTACTCACTTCCTTGTAAACCCTTAGTCGTAAACCTTGCATCCGCAACCCTTGATGCACCCACAACCCTGAACACCCCTGAAACATTGTTGGCAGGTGGGCAAAGACCCAGTCCAGGACCTTGCGACCTGAAGAGATTGATCATCTTGCGGTAGGGACGGCTTGAAAAAATCATTCTTGCATGTTCTAGGGTCCAGGGTTTAGGGATTAGGGCTTGGGCGTGTTATTTCCATATCCACCTGCATCTATGCACTGCAAATCCCACCGCTTTGGGTGCAGGGTGTGCGTGGTTGTGTTGGATATGGACAATATGTGATAATATTGTCCTCCCAACAGAAAAATGAAGATTAAGTTCCCTCCCCCGTTATAATCGAACAGACTCGAACTTGGAATCACCACAGGGCTTGGCAGGTACCAGAGGAGCCCTCTATACTTGTGATCAACGAGCATACCTTGGATCGGGTGAGGGATCCTAGCATCATTTTTGCTACCTAATTCAGGGGTTTGGGCGATCCTCAATACGTCATCTTCCCCTATGAAGGCCGTCCGTGCCCTGCAAAGTCATGTACGTATATGTATATATGTATGCCAATGCATAGGTGCACAGTTCTTCTAAGCAGAATATGTCGGTTTCTAAAAACCAGGGCGCAGCAATACTCTTTTATCAGCATATTTTACACGTCTACACTCCTGAGTGGCCCTCCATGTTTAGGGCTCAGGAGCTTACCCACCTGAGTAAAGAAATTGAAGTCGGAGGTAGCCCAAACCCTTCAAACCTAAACTCTGAACCGTGTAATCCGCACTGCGAGGACGCCGAGCGTACCAACCGCCTGGCGGAGGTTCTCAGGGAGAGACGCGGAGCCCAGGCCTATAGGATTCAGAAATTTGGATTTCGCAGCTTCGGGTTTAGTTGCGAGATTTGGTGAGGGGCAATGCCCTTCTTCCAAGAAGTGGCTTTCGCAGGAGACTTGGTGGTATGAAAGATGCTCACGACCTGCTAGATGAGACCTATCAGGCTGTGCGTGGGGCTTCCAGGCTTTGGATGAACCAAACCCCTATGTCAGAGACGCACGGAAGGGATCAA
>CAJNIZ010026557.1:0-37815 GCA_905231905.1 Symbiodinium pilosum | reverse complement strand
CTATAACGAGTTTCGATTTTGGGGGCCTCAAAATATAGGAAGGATTCTCAACAATCCCTTTTAAATCAATCCACAGGGACCTCAGAACCGTGGGAGCTCAGAGGGGGGGGGGGTATTGAGGATCCCTAATTTCTATTTTTCGGAGGGCCTTAATGTTAGGGGGGGGAGCGGGGGCCCCCCATTAACCAATTGTCGATCATTGAAAGCCAACTAACACCAGAATATGGAATGGACAGTGGCAGATGAAATGGAAAGTCAGGTTGTAGGGGGGATATCTATGGGTCCGATGCTAATGCAAGCGCGGGGCGGCTGACAACTACTTCTGCCTCAATGCCCGCTTCAATACCGCGCCCGGCGAACCCAGCATGGCGGCAGCCGTTGAGTTCTTGCGCAAGGACATCTCGGCTGAGACCACCAAATGGCCCAGGGACCTACTCCTGGTCATTGCCATTCCCATCCACACCAAAGCTCGCAAGCTCATGTCAACGCGGGGCAATCTGAAGCGAATCAGCTGCCCAGAGGTAGAGATCAGCCTCTTTGCCGCCATCGCGTTGGACCTGGATGCCGGGGCGTCCCGGAAGATCGATTGCAATGAGTTCCTGGGTCTATGTAGGATTCTGGTTACCCCCTCCCCTGAAAACGACGATGAAAAGCTTTCTATTAAATTTGACCTGGTCTTCAGCGCCCATGAACCCCGGATAGTACAATTCTTGTGGTAGGATTATCTTGCATCAGCCCGGTTTTTATGCATCGATTGAGCGTCTACTAAAGGAAACCATGTCTTTTGATTAGCCATTGCTTAACAACATGTGAAGAACATCTTGTTTATGGCAGCGTCTACATGCAGTTTAGGGATTTGTCCCGGACTTCTGTAACGAAATCCCATAGTGGCTGCATACAGTACAGTATTGCTCACAGGTATTGATGCAAAATCCCCTAGTAGGCAACATGTCTGCACACTCTTTCCGGCTGTAGGGTGGCCAAACTGCATGTGAAACGTACTGCAAACGTTAGCATCTGCCAGTCATGTTTTTCTACACCTTCTGTCCGGCTCTTCAAAACACAGCATCTCCTTGGGGATGTGCATCTGCTGATGTCTAATTTCCCCAAAGATGTAGATTTTCCCTGATGCAGAGTCTATATGGGGAGATGCATATTCTTACCGACTGATGCGTGATACGCCCGGACAAGTATTGACAGTATCATGATGATAGTGGAGAATCAGCCAGAAAATGAACTCGGAAATCAACAAGTAGTGGTATTTATAAGGCTTAGGGTATATGAAGTAATGTGAAGTGGGTTTTTCATTGCCTATGGGTATTGGTGAGTGTATACAGGGTTCCTTAGGAACAAAATGGGGGAGTCTTAATACACTAGTAGGGCACTGCCGTAAAATCCAACCGCACATACTTCCCATAGACCATTGACTTACAACCCCTGATACCAAAAACCAACTTCCTGAACTATCACCGCTTTCCTAGCACCGCTTTCTGCCCATGCTAATTCCTAACCCCCATATCCTACACCCTGAAATGACACCCGCCCACCCAAACACTAAACCCGTAGTCCAAATCCCGAAGCCTTAGACCTAAACACTAAACCCTGAACCCTCAACCAAAAACCTGAATCCTAAACCCTCAATGAATTCCCTAGATCCTAAACTCTGCACCCTAAACCCTAAATCCAGACCTGAAACCCTGTACAAGTCCCTAGCCCTTAACCCTGAAAGGCGCAATGCCCGTCCTGAGCTCTGCCTTTGAGTCGGGTGTAGCTCTGGCTCCTCAACCGCAGGGCAGACACACCATATTGGGAGCATGTCGGATTCAGGGAATACGGTTTCAACTGTCAGAGGCAGGGTTCAGGGATTAAGGAGGCTAGGGGTTTAGGATTGGAGCACAGGGTTGTGAGGGTTGCAGGGTTAGGGTGCGTGGTAGACATGCCCTTGGTGGACGAAGTCTTTGCTCTGGACCTTTGCTTGCACACCGGAAAGCTACTGATGGTTGAGGGCTTAGTGGTCTCTACTCAGCATCCTGCATGACCTTAGTAGAGGATAATGTCATACTTCTCAAGGTTTAAGGTCCACCATGCAAGAATGCCACAATGTCGTTGAAGCTTCTTCAAGTACTTGAGGTGACGAAGCTTCAGAATATCCACTGTATCATGATTGGGCAGGACTGGCTGACAGCCACTGAACCCTGAATGTCCTTGCTTCTCAAGATTAGCGGTTTTGTGTCTGGCCAAGAATGTAGGACATCCAGGGTTCAGGTAGGTGCTCCCCGTACAGAACATAAAAGGATGGCTGTTAGACCCCAAGCCTCATAATGTCCCAAAAGCCCGTACCTCGGTGTAGTCTAGAATATATTCCCTCATACCGGAGTTCACATCACGAAGTGCCGCTAGATTGAGCGGTGTTCGTTAGGTTCACTTCGCGATGTTGGGATCTTCCCTGGCTCCTTTGGCTGCAGCTGGTGTAGTGCATTGGTCATGCTACAGCACTCACTTACGGTTTGGGTTTTGTGAGGCATGGTTGATATCCAAAATCTTGCATGTGTCATCAGGCTAGAATAGAAAAATTTCGCAGGGTTCAGTTACTTAGCATCATCCAGGATTTTTAGGTATAAAGCTGAAGTTGTTGATGATATCCTAGCGAGCCAGTTGACAGGTGCAGGGCTTTCAGGTTCAGCATGGTGATGGTTGGGAACCCGCATCTCAGTGAGAGTCGCATGCATTACGCGTGATTCCACTTAGCTATTCACAGTTTACAGGCGGTCTAGGAGTCTAGGTTTTTCTCAGGAAGCCTGGGCATGCAGTGATTATATCGGTTTTGAGGTATCTGAGGTACGTGGGTTTCGTATATAGGGTAAGTAGATGCTTGAATACTTGGACCCTCAGGGAATGATACATGGAGCCTGTCGACATGAGGCCAGAGCTTCCAGGGCTCAAGGGTATGAGAAGCTCTACATGAGTAGTTTTTCAGATGCCGGTACACCAGTCCCCAATATAGATCAAGATGTCAGCCTCCTTATCTTTTACGAATAAAAGAAGAAGAACATAATCTTGAGTAATCCTGCCAACGAAACAACCCTACTGATATGGGAGTTTCTCAGCAGGAGGGCTCCCAACATGTCGTGCGAATATCACCGAACGTACGTGCTTGCTCTTGACAAAATTTCATCTCTGCGTAGCCATTCTGCCTGACAACCTAGCCAGCTACAGCTATGCAAATCAGAATCTTGAGTGGCTGCACATATGCCCTCACTCCCTAAACTCTCACACTTCAAATACACTCTATGGCAACGATACCCGGCGATTCTCTTATACCTGTCTAACGTAGTCCCCTGTATCTCCTATACCCTGAACCGTAAAGCCCAAACCTTGGATACTGCCCGCACCCAGTGGCAGCTTAAGAATATTCATGATGCAGTGCACCTATACGTCCTTACTGCTTTCCCTATACTGTAGACTACAGACAGAATCTGGATAGATGTGCGGTATCCAGCCTAAGCCGTCTTAGCATGAAAGACGTTGCTCCCTTCAGGTGCGACAGCCATGGTTAGGAGGGGCCGGCAAGGCAGCAGGGGAAGGAGAGGTCGTTTAGCATCGGTGTCAGGGTTTGCAATAGGGCCTACCTTAGCGCTGAGAGGCCTTCAGTTTCAAGTAGGGCTTTATACAATGTGCACACTATGACGCTTTACATTGAAGGTCATTTGGGTCTGAGGTTTGGCTTGGAGATCGGACATGGAATCGGCGAAGAGATCCTCTACCAGTCCCTTCACAATCCCTCATGATAGTTCCTGCAGCCCACTCTCCCATTCCCTATTGAAATCCGCGCTAACCAATCAAATTGGGCACTCAGATCTGCCAGTGCAGGGTTTAGCACGGTTTTGAGGTCTTGCGTTACGAAGGACAATATTTGTCCTTGTCTGGCCTTTCGACAAATAGGATGAGGGGTTTTCATGGCCTGGAGAGCTCCCCTGGGAATTCAGGATTCTTCTGCAGTCTACTTCTTCGCTTGATTGCCATAATTTTGTTCTCACACCGCGCCTTCCATTGGTAATTTCGAGGCTGCTGCAACTTGTTTCCATGAGTCGCTCTACCACAGCTCCCCTGGCTATGACAAAGGCTTAAAGAATGCCGACTGGGGTCAAGGTGTCAAGGTTAGACTGTAAACCATTAACCTAAAGGTTCGTTTGATTCATCTTCCTTTCACGGGCTTGAGCATCGGGGATAGGGTTATAGTTGTGTCCAGCCTGTGATCTTTTGCTTGACTCACTGGTGCTTAACGGTGGTAGCAATCCTGATATTACCCCCTGAAATAGAACAGTGCCCTGTATATATATATATATATATATTCTGGCTCCTCATGAAAGCTTGACGGCCCGTGGCGTATAGTTTTGGTGTTAAACCCCACTTGTTGCTTCCAGGATATGAAAACTTCGGACTTTGATGATTTGATTTCATGCGCTCTTCTAGGTCCTAGTAATCGGGAGCAGCCCTAGGTGGGTAGTTACCAGGTGGATAATGCCCAATACAATACTCACATAAGGGTGATGGGTCTATGAGGGTCTATGTGGCACTGCTAGCAATTCTTCCCGAGCAATTGTTAGCTACACTTTCTGCAACCAGTGGAGGCACGCTTCACCCCATAGCATGCATGAACCTCTACACGGAACCCCTTTATACCCAAGCATAATTTGCAAAGGTGCGAAAGAATGACATTCCCCCAAGCTTACATGGAAGTCCGCAAGGGGCCCTGCAGCGATGCTCCTCTGAAAAGGTGTCTTTATCAGCTTACATCTCTTTTTTGGGGGAGGAGAGCCCTCAACCCCAAAACCCTAAAGCCCTAAACCACTGACCCTAAACTTCTGAGAGGTCCACGGCCTGGGCACCTTCGCCAGGCTCTCTGAGGCCTGAAATGGGAGTTCCGCAAGATTGTCCCCACAAAGCCCCAAGTCAAAACCGACATAATGCTAACTGCAAACAGTGGTTTTCGGTTTTCAGAACAGTTGAAGACCTACAGTAGAAGCTAGGGAGCTGGAACGTCAGTATCTCCCTAGCTGAGCTAGGAAGCGGATCATAAATCCTCCGATTTCCGTGTCCCAACTTCTTAGTCGTTCCTGAGGGGAAGAAACTCTCACACAAGTTTTAGCTCCCGTTCTGGAGGCGTATAGCAAAATTCTGTACCGGAATGTACCGTCATTGTAAGGAAAACGTTCGATACAGCCGGGGCCGGGGCATAGCCACAACAGTTGCTTGTGGCTACTTGGTTGCACTTGTTGTAATGCACCCCTAATGTGAAATGACCAAGAGGGTCCAAGCACCCAAGAATTGAGTATTTGGGGCTTCAGCACAAGGACTTGTGGTTCAGGTTTGGAAAAGCATATGATTACCAGAACCCCCCAAGCATGTAGAATAAGAGCTTTTCAAACAGCTTTTCGGTTCTTTTTAACGTGTGTTGGGCCATTACTTCACCTTCGTTGGTGGTCTAAGAATGGGTGCTTGAGCCCGTATGTTGAAGGATCAGGATGCAAGTCCTTGGGGTAGGGCCCTAATATGGGCCGCTAACCTTTTTAGGATGGTTCTAGGCGCCCTTAAGGATACATACGGGCGGTTTCCAAAATTAGGGTCCCATTTTCGTACCCTTAAGTATTAGCGTCTACAACAGAAGGGGGCCCATATTTTTGAGAACAGCCTACATGGACTTTTTTGGCCTGAGAACTGGCTCGCGCTCGCGCTGCTGTCAGAGTCACAAGCTTCAGCTTTCACGCTTCGTCCACTGGGTGCTGTCATTTTGCCTGCTTGCTTGGCTTAGAGGTTTAAGTTTGAAGGGTGAGGGTTTAGAGGTTCAAGGGTTGAGGGTCGAGGGGTTACAGTGCAGGGGGCACCATTCAGCCTTTCCCGTTTGGGTGCGAACCGGATCTCGTGATGTTTCTGACATATTTTCTCGCTTGCACATCCAACATCATGATTTACATATTTCAACATGGGGCGAGAAGAGTAACGACGACCCTTCACATCTCAAGCCTGCTCCAAGCACTGAGCTTGGAAAGCTCAAGTTCTCAGTCGGTGGCCTTGCGGCTCAAATGTACTTCCACGGAAGTCATGAGTCACAGAAGACCATCTCATCATGAATTACCTGGAGTATCGAATTGCCACTTCCTCCATGCTCTCTCAGAACTCCGCGCTGCCCAGCAGGCACTGGGAAAACACGCTGTAGGACCTCTTATTGTGGATTACGAACAGACCCGATGCAGATAAGGCATGTTGCTGCCTCCTCAACGTTACCCCACAATACCTAAAGTGTGTATCATGTCTCTTCATGGGGCACACCAACTTTCCTGCAACAGTATGCTAGCACTGAGTGGAAAACTGGGTACCCGCAAGCAGGAAAGATGTCTGAGCAAATCGGTAAGCCTTCACTAGTTGTTCCAAAAGAAGCATGCTAGTGCACTTTGTTTGCTGTTTGTTTTTGGGTGCCTGTGCCTTAGCTGGGTAGTGCGTGCCTGGTCAACGTTTAGCTTTCTTCGTTTAAAGCTCCCGTTGCGCTGGGCACGTACCCATCTTCTTCTCCTTGCAGTAGTCCCTGTAGCTTCCATAGTACTTTCCATCTTGTGTTCCACTACGTCATTCTCAGCTGATCAGATATGAGCTTTTCCTTTTTGATATATGCCCTAGTTTTCATTTCATCTTCTATATTCTTTACCCTTTGATTTTCCATTATTGGGGTAATATATCACTAAGTCCTAAGCTCTAAACATGAAGTTGAGCCCTTTGATCTCCCTCTAAGCGCTTAGCCCTGAAACCTGGAACCTGTGGGCAGATGGGCCTGGGCACATAAAGCCACTCTGAAGCCTTAAGCCCTAGACCATCCTAGACCCCAAAAAACCAAACGCTAAGTCCTGAACCTTGCGCCGTAGATCCCTAAACCCTTGATACCCGAAATCCAACTCCCTAAACCTTGATCCCTGGTCCAAATCTTAGACGCTTTGCTATTGACGCTGGGGCAGGATGTTCTTCAGCCGCATTTTGCTGACCTGGTCGCAGCAGGTGCGTTGATAAATGGACTTTCATGGGCGCCCCACAAGGCAACCCCAAGAATTTGGATTGGTTTAGGCTGCAGCGTTTGAGATTAAAGGAATAGAGAGGAATCTAATTACGAGGGTCTTTATTTTCCTGTTTTTTTCTATATCTTGGGGTTCCCTGTTCTGTTTGGGGTCGCCACCAACGTCCTTTTACCTAAGGGCTGAGCGTGGAGGGTTTACCCATGTGGTTGTCACAGGCTTTTCGTGAAGGATTGCAGCAATAATGTAGGGGCCTAAACAACTTCCAATGTTATTGTCCCGGGTTCCTTGTATAGTTCCAGTATATGGTACCTCAAATGGACCTCGACTCGGTATTCATATTTATTGAGGCCTCTAATTACATGACATGTAAAGGCCAAGGCTGAAGCTTTCCCTGCCAAAGCCTTAAGCTTTCTGTTGTTGGAGGCTTGCTGCTGGCCGGGTCGAAGGACTTGGCAAGCATAACCCCTATAAGCCAAATCTCCACGGCAGTTTTGCCCGATGGTTAACATACGTACTAAGTCCCTTTGACCCTCCATGCAATCTTCTACTCATCCGCAACGTGTGGAAGCCAGGCTGATCGAGGAATAGACCCTGCATCTAGATAGGAGCTATTGCATGAATCACGGGGTAAGACTTAAATCAAAAGTTTTATGTCTTAACTAATAGGAACCTGTCTTAAAATATATGCATTCGGAATCTTGACATTCGTGTATTCCTCAGTCGAAGATTTCGGAAGTCCTGGGGACGTATCAACAATCAAGCCAATGAATGCCCACATCCTCCTGCGGGGCGGTCTGAGGGCCCTTGCGGGTACATAACAGGCATATGTTATGTACAGGGCCCGTGGCTTTCAAGATTGATGGGCCCCAAACCTTCTGGAACCCTAAGCCGTAAACCCTAGACCCAAAGCCCAAAGCTCTGCACGTTAAGCCTTAAGCCCTGAACCAAAAACCTTATACACATTGAAACCGCTCTTAAACGACTTAAGAATCCAAAGCCTTATCGTGGAGGTTCTTGGAGGGACCCAGGGGATGATGTATTACATGAAGTCGGGTGATGGACTAAATTTCTTGCTGTGTTGCATATCCGAACATCCCTGAACCCTGGATTCCGCACCAACTACCGAAATCCTCCAGCCCCTGAAGTTCTAAGTCCTTCTAACTATGCGATGGCTGTGCGAAAATGTGGGGCCCTTTCCTGGGAGCCTGAAGATGAGATTTTTGCATACTTGGCTGTATGTTGGGAATCAGTATGTACGCAATCCTCCCCGTATCTGCATACCTGGTTCATGACCCCAGACCGTTGACTCTTTATCCCACGCGGACCCTTAATTCCCATGAAGCCATCCCTTTGGTTGGCTCATAACGGGTTTAGGATTTGGGGAACTCGCAAACTCGCATGGAGGAGACCAAGGC
Source organism: Symbiodinium pilosum (assembly GCA_905231905.1). NCBI lineage: Eukaryota > Dinophyceae > Suessiales > Symbiodiniaceae > Symbiodinium > Symbiodinium pilosum. The sequence goes on along the minus strand of CAJNIZ010026557.1, from coordinate 29,336 downwards.
TGGCAAGTCAGCATTGCCAGCTGTCAGGAGGCGCTTTGCGTGTGGGTTTAGGACTTGAAGGGGTGATCATAGAGCGTGGGCTCAAGGGATTGGGCGCAGGGTTTACGCTGAACAGTTAATGGTCATTGGTGTAGGGTTTAGGCTCAAGAGAGGGTTTTAGGTTTTGTGGTTTCAGCTTTGAAGCAAACCTAGATGTTTTCGAAGAAATTCGCTGGCAATCACAAGAAGCAATCATATCTCGTTATCCCTCACCACTGAACCCCGCTTATTACAGGAGAGAGCTATTCCAGATATCAGCGCACGTTCTGAGAAGATTCCTTGTGTCTAGTGATCGTATAGGACCTACAGGGCCTAGCCTCTCAGGCCGTGTCAGAGTATGAAACCATTGCTTGAAAGCCCTACACTTTGGTTTCAAGGTTTTGGGGTGACTTTGGGGATCGGCGTCCATACATAAGACCCTTTTTGTGCCCTAAAGTCTGCAAATCGTGCCAAATTGGGGTCGATTTAATTCCCTAGGGTTCGCACACCATGGCAGCCAACACAAGACATGCCGTCTTCTGAAGCCCCGAACTCACTAGACCTTGCACGTGACATCCTGGGTTCTGAGCCCGCTAGCGCGCTTATCAAAAACATTATTACCTCTCTTCTTAAATATACATCACGAGGAACATTGTTTTTTGGCGAGGTTGAATGCCAGGCCTTTTTCTCCCAAATGCACATTGTAATACCGGGGCCAAAATCATTACCGATACAATTTGAGGTTTGTTTGAGGTGCTCTATACCATACTTATGAAAGAAATCTAGCACCATACAAGTTGGCAGTTACTTAGGCTTCCACAATGGGGTAGTCCCTAAACCCTGAACCACCTTATATCAAGGAAAGTAGGATCATAAGATTGGTATTTTTCGTCCCCACAGGCCCTACAGTACAATCCCAAACCAAGCTTCCCTGTTATGTTCTGTGATGGTTTCCATTTGACTCTTCCTGACTGGCTGTGTTCGGCTCCTGTAATTTCTCAAACTGATGCGGAGGCCCTCGACACGACCGTGCAAGCCTTGATCGCTTCAAGAGGCACAGGGCGAGGGGGTTCAGGGTTCATGGTTTCGAGGAGCTGACTGTAGAAGGCGCTGCGAGAACTGCAGTTACATCAGTAGGGGTGTCAGGAAGAGATGATTTCGATTTGTTGCTTTTGAAGCCTGTCAAAAACAAGTAAAACTTTCAAGGATTCTCGAACACACTCAGTTTATAATGTACGCAAAACCCCATGCTACATATTTCATATCGCTCTGGCCTTTACCACAGGCACTTCCCCCTGATTCCGGCTTACGCCTGGCAATAGCAGCCCGAAGTAAAAGCACAGTCCTTTCTCAGACCTATTCACAGATTGATAAGACCAAGGTCACCTCCACATAGGTAGTTACCAGGTGGGCATCCCATACAACATTCGCATAAGGCTCGTACAAGGGCAATGGAGCCATATGAGGTCTCTATAGGCCCCCTGCAAGGATGCCCACCTGATGGCTACCCGCCTGGTCTTTCCTTGATAGGGCAACGGTTGCCCTTGATTTCAGAGTGCGGGCTCCTGATGCTAGCTCTTATCAAAAACGCCTCCTTGTGAAGAGGGTACATCATAAGTGGTTCGGATTGCCATCTTCAGTTTTGGGTTGGATTGCAGTGCTTGTGCTTCTTGTATAGGCTTGATGGAAGCATACCGGAAAAATCCTGCACCTGGAATTCTAAGCCCCATGCCCTGAACTCAGCTATTGGGTTGTTGGACCCATTGGACTAAGTAGGAATGTAATCTGCCATCCCCACGTCTCTCCCATGAGTGCTCCTAATCAATACGGCTCAGGCTTGAATCCTAAACCCTAAGACAACAACTTTGAAACCCTTGATCCTATGTCCGAAGCCCTTAGCACCTTAGCACCCGCAAATCCTCAACTCAGACTCCCAGAAGTAGCTTGATCTAAGGTCAATTCCGTAGGCCCCCTAGTCCAGCAACCTGGGGCTCCCTACACACCTAGTTGATGCCTTATATTTCGCCACCACAGCGCCTAGAATTCTGGTGAAACAGCTATGGGCCAATGTTTGGGGCCGATACTCCCAACTTTAGAGTGGCCTGGGCCCCCTTTTTGAGAATTCCAAGCCCTGATCCCTGAACGCTATGTGTCCCTGTAACCGTTTCAGTGATTGGTATACCTCCGGAGCTTTAGAAGTGTGGCATGTTAGTACAGTACGTAAGGTCCTGCAGAAGTCCTGAATTCTGTAAAGCCGCATACACACCTACATAACCCCTCCATTGGGATGATTCCGCAACCTTAGACTCAAGGTGCTGGACCTCAAGCTAATGGATGGTGTTGACGTAGCACAGGCCAGGCTTGTGTCTGACATGATTGGAGGGGCGGGTTACTTACATTCTACGTAGAAGTGCGGCTCAGACCCAGCCATAGCCGTACTTGAATCGATTCGCGCGACTGATAATTTGGCTATACCTGCAATTCTACTAAGCTTACAAATCTCTAGGCCCCAGGCAGCTCGATCTTGGACTCGAGTTTTAAGCGGCAGGGCTTAAGGTTGAGCATTTGAGATTTAGGATTGGGGTCTCCTTTTTGAGGTTTGAGGTTTAGGGGGGTAAGGTTGAAGGCCTAAGGTTTAGGCTTCAAGATTTAGAGTGTAAGGCTCCAGGATTAAGGCTTAGGGGCTTGCAGCACCCAGGTCTTGTGGTTGGGGAATCTTTAGCGCCAAATATGTACTACAGAGGTGCTGGTGTTGCTGTTAGACTTCCTGCATGACCCTAAGTTGTCCAAACTTCGGGCTTTTCAGGACACGAATTTTGAGTTCTTCCTGAATGAGTTCAGTATCACAAGATCATGCAGCTACTATGTATCAACAGTCGTGTAACGCATTGCCAGATGGGTCGCGACCCGAGCTAATGTTGGGTTTGTAATATTGACCCCCCCCTCCCCCAAACAAGTAGAGGATTCTAAATAGTCCGGTCCCCAATCAATTTCGGCAAGCTTGCTTGCCAGGAGGCTCGGCTTGTTCTTTTCGCTGCTCTGCGGCACAGACAGCCAAGGGAACAGTCGCGTGGTGGCATGCCTGCTCACGACAATATTCCCCATTGAGCGCGTTCCTCATGGAACTCAGTGTAGCTTCAGCGCAGCAATGCAGGTTTGGAGCTGTATTGGCAGCCTCAGTTGCAAAACATCGAAGCTCATGAGCCGACTATCAGCCACTACCATAATCAGGTTGGCAGAGAAAAATCGCGTGCGTTTTGACTTGGCAAGCTTCGCAGGAAGAATCCTGGAACCAATGCTTTCGGGAGGCAATGTCGTTGCATGAAGATCTTGCTCGGTGTCGAGCTGCAAAGACTGTTATGCGAGCAGATAAGGTTCCAATGCAAAGAAGCTTGCGTGCAAAGGGCCCGTGGCAGTGAATAGATGTCATCCAATTGTTGTTCTTTGTTGGGGCGGGCGCAGGGCATACCCGTACCTACAGGGCTACAGTAGCTTGGTGGACTTCCTCAACCGCCCAATCAGCCCTAACGCCAGAAACCCTAAACCCTTTACGCCATCCAGTTACCTCCCAGTCCTACTTGGAGGTTGTGGGAAGTTATTAACTTCAGTTACAAGTCAAAGTGTAGATACATTTGTAGATTCTCAACCCTACTTAGAAGTATCCCTGGACCTCCAGGGAAGGGAGGCCCTAATTAACCTGGTTCTTTGTCTAGGGGAAAACTACATGGTCCCCAAACCCTATTCCCTTCAGCTCTAGATCCTACTCACGTCCGTGTAGTTGCCTCCTGCGGCTTAAGGCAACCTAATCCCAAGTTGGACCTGGACCACCCAACCCAAGGTTTGAGGGTTCAGGAAATAGGGCTTGAGGGTTTGGGGAGTTGGTAGTGCGGCTTGCGCGATCTTCCTGGAAGTCCATATTTTTGCTTGTGGTTCGTATTTGGATTGCCGGAAATGGTATTACTTTGGAATGTCCAGTTATAGGGGTGGTTGGGGAGGCTTATGGGGAGACTACCTGGCCACCTGTAAGATACATGCCTGCAAATTGAAGGTGGATAGTCTCCCACAGGCTTCCCAAGGAAGCAATAACCTATAGCAAAGTGTACCCAATATTTTGGTATTGTTATTGTTATTTTGGGGTCGGTCTACGCTTGAAGCAAATCTTACAGTAATTACAGCCGAACACCAAAACCTAAACGCCGGACAAGATGTTGTGCAGGTCTGCTGATCAACTTTTCCGAGGTGCCGGGGGAATTTCAGGGCTTAGGCACAACCCTTACTATAGAAATTCGAAGTAATTGCCAATAGTATGGTCTTAGATTCCTTGCACGTCTGTAGCACAAGGTACCTCAAATAGACCTCAACACAATAAGTATAACTTATAGCCCCCTGCAGTACCCCAAGCAGACATGGGATGTCTTGTTGGGCTTCCATATCAGTTTGGGGGAGTGCACGGGTTTGCAGTCTGGACTTTAACCCTCGATCTCGTACAATGAGGACTTGGGCTGTATAGAGACATTCTAACTTTCGGAAATTGGGGGTTTGCAAGGATTAGGGACCCCTTTCGGGGGTCGCTATAGAGTATATTGGTGTCTAGATTCTCGCCCCACATTTAGGGAAACCCCCACAACAGCCAGATAAACTTTACTCAGCCGAAAACTAGAAGGGGATTACCCAGAAATAAGGGAGAATTAATCGAGCAGAAACTGTAAAATTACGTGGAAGCTACTCGCTCTAGTTTATATGTGCATAGTGCATGGACTTGGCCTGGAGCTTATGACCTCCTGTACTGTGTAGAGAACCCCACGTGCATGGGCCGGATTACATGGATATTTTCAAAATAGGGGTCCCGCTGAATGCCCCAAACTATTGCTTATCCTTAATCTAGGTATCCCAAATGTGTGGAAACCCCATTTGTCAACAAAGTCTGTGGAAGGTTTCCAGTGGTAGAACGCCTGCGAGAAACTGAAGGATTACAGAATTGCAGATTTCAAGTTAGAGTGGAGGAAACTGTACCTTCCTGACACTGTCTGCAATGTCGTGAGCGGCTATAGAACATGAATGAAATTCAGCACATAGTGGAGATTCGTGTTTGTATGCTTACCAATTCTGATCTATTTTAGCGAGTTCGCAGAGAAGCGGTGGATGGATCAAATATTGTACCACTTAGGAGCGGCCACAAATGTGGAAATTCCTCTATTACAGGGTATGTAAGGTGTTCGCAAGGTTTCCTCCAACCGCACTGGAAGGGGGAAGCGAGAACTGATTGCTCTGATTGTGGATAAATGCCCAAGAAGTCTGGAGCTTTTCCTGACAAAGGGTGGGCGAGATCCAGATGCACTCTATTGTTTGTTGCTGCCAGTTCGAAAGAGGTCAAACAAATTCCTTGTATAGAATCCTCAAAACGCATCTCTAAGATATCCTTGTCATTTCCCCTTTTGAGACATGCCCTCGCTGGGCTCTAGGTAATTCATGTCCATGTATGTTAACTATCTACATCGGCCCCTGATATTTGCAAAGACTACCATGTTTGGGCAAGCCTTAAAATTACGTAGCTTTCTTTGTCTTTTAGTTATCATCAAACTGATTATCATCCGTGGTATAATGCATCGTGCCAAATGTGTTTCTGTATTCCGATTCTAATTGTTCATTGCGGCTACCATTTTTCTAGCCTTGCAGGCAGTGAACTTTTCCAGACGGGCACTGCTGACCAGCCATGTACAGCGCTCTTATCACAAGGTTCCGGGGGGGCTCCTCATACATGAAGTCTCTGAGTATAGGGCCCCGTACAAGGATCAACAACAAACAGACTGAAGAACTCATCTGCCCAACTGGGCATGCTGAATGATCTTGATAAGCAATTGAGGGGCCCTCCTTGCAGCCTGCGATTTTATTTGCAGTCCGGTTAAGAGCTTGTTTGTAGAGAGTAAGGTATTCTGCCCGGCCCTAAACTCTAGACCTTGGCAAAGACGGTGTGGCTTCTATGCCAGGATCGCAGCCCTGACCCCCAGAGAGCAAACCCTAAGCAGCAGATGATTGATTTGTTGGTGAAACATGGCCGATCAACGGTGCATACCGCAAAGTCCCGCCCTAGACACCACTCGAATCTCAAGACCAGATTTTTATCAATCGTTGTTGCGCAGCCTTATCCGGACTTGCTATGCCAACTTTTTGCACAAGTTTTTGCTGCAACGAGGACCTGGCTCTCAGAGCAGGTAGGAGAGTTTGCATGGCTTTAGCAGCACTTTAGCACATGATTGTCAGTGTTCAGGCATCTTGTTGGCACGTCCGTTTTTAGTGCAACTGCAACAGATGGGTCTGTTCGGGTCGCACCTGTAGATGAATCCAATTGCTGTAGAAGATGCTCAGAGCCTATATATGCTGTAAGATTCCATTCTGTTCAGATCACAATAACCTTCGACCATCTTAAAACCATGGGCTCTTCCTGGAAGACCTAGCAGCATGGCACTTCAGATGGCTTTGATTTGATGAGCCTTGAAGATTGAAAAGCTCCCAAAGGGCGGGCACTCTCACGAATAGTCATCGAGGTCATAATCATAGTAATAGTCATAGTCATGAGAATGCATAGGGAGCATCGAAGGTATGTAAGGGCTACGTAAGGTTTAGAGGCCGAATCCATCCGCCTGATATTGCATTTGAACAAGAGTATCCTCTTGAAATCCTACACCAAGTCATTGTTGGGCAAGATTTGTTATGTTCCTTGTTGTAAAACTTACGGAGCAATGTGAAAGGTTCATGTTGAGTCGCATCCCTATAAGGGACCAGTAAACCCAAACCCTGCACCTTGTGGGTTGTAGTTTGGGCCTCTGACTACTTCTTGGCGCCCGAAGTTTTAGGCAAAGGAGCCCTGATCCCCAACTCTAAATCCCTCCGAATCGGGAGCCCTGAAATGAGCCTTATTCTTTTGACCCTTAGAAGTATGTCGTGGTTAACCCTGAGCCCATGAGGCCCCTCTTGAGCTGTAGAAGCTAGACCTCACATCCAAGACAGTGCGCCCCTTTTTGTAGATCTCCAATACAGCCCGTATATAGCTGTTGTATACCTAAATCCGGTGTTTCCTGGCCTGAAGAAAGATTACCCTTCAAATGAACTATGACTGTTTGCACTTGCCCGGCCTGAGCAGCAATCCAAATAGGAATAGCATGGAATCATTAAGATTATATCTTTCTTCTGGGTGCAGCTGGCTTTAAGAAGATTTGTAATGTAATCTTATATTAATAAAACCAACACTGCGACCCTGCACTTTTTAGTGCAAAACGAGGCCTAAAACCTTGTACGCCTAAAGCCCTAACCCTACACCCTGAAGTCCTAAAGTTGAGCCGTACAAATCGGGATTTGGGCTTCGGCTTTAGTCTTGGTATTTGATTCAGTTTGTAGTTGAAAGCCCATTAAACCTACTGCCATATTTCGAGTTCTACTGGATAAAAAGGAACCAGTCTAGTTCAGCTCGACGACTCTACAAATGTCAAACTCTTCTCCCATAAATCGGGGAGTACGTCATTCTAGAGATGTAGGGTTTAGAGATTAGTGTGTAGGGTTAGGGTCTCCACAAGTCCACGTTCCGTTTTCGGAGTCCCCATACTGGGGTTTGTTTTCGGGGCCCTATAAACCTTACCTGAGCGCTTCAGTCAGAGAACCAGAGATGCCAGGCACTCTGTTGCATCCTTACTTTTCGATCGGGAGGCCAAGGGCACAACCTCGATGCACAAGTTTCCTGAACACCAGAAGCACCTGTTTGGGAGTGTTTTTTTGTTTTGCGGCCCTACTGTGTTGGTGGCTGAGTGGACCACCATAATCTTGTTCGGGGTATTCGAGGGCACATATATATGCACCTACTAGCTTCAACGATGGATCGCAAGGCAAACCGCTGTGATAGCTTTAAATGTTCCAGCACTTCTTTTGTTCGCCAAATTACTTAGTTGCGAGGCTATTGCTAGTATGAGGCGGTGGTTGTCTTGACAAGACCTACTGGTGGTTGGTGGGTCTCAAGCACTTAACTGAGGATGTTAGCGCAGCCTGGACTATTAGCGTCGATGCCATGCGCTCTTGAGCCGTACCTGACCGGCCAACCCCTCAAAAGAGGTGTTCTGGCGAGGGCCACGTGAAAGGTCAAATCCGACTCCCCGGACCCGACACCATTCCATTTGGAGTTGCTATGATCATCTCTTGACGAAGCCTTCCTGATGCTTGCCCACCAAAAAAGACTCAAGTAAAGAGCCTCTGGCAATTCCAAAATTCAACACCCAAATCATAGCAGAGGCCTACACTAATGTACCACCCCCTCTTGAATGATGATGTGTATTTAAAGTACTTAGTTAAATCTTCATTGTTTCCGACAACATCGTGCAGCAGCACAGCTCACTTCGCATGCTATGGCGCGGAAAACCACTTGACTGCTTTCATGAAGTTGGATTTCTTTGGTCTAGGCAAGCTGCACAGTCAACATACAGCAATATAATGCATGCCTCCTTATTACATGTACTTGGTGCCTATATTGAGATTTTTGTATTGTTTGGAGGTGTGGCGTGGGTTCAGTATTCCACAGGCTACTATGCCCCGTTGGCTGACAAGTTTGAATGGTTAAATTCACTTGAGCCTAATTCAGGGGGTAGGGGAACAGGCGTGATTACTTTGGCTTGGGGGAGCGTTCCTTTAAGTTTCTGCCACAGCTTGTTTGGGGTGTAGCATGTCAGAATGTAGCGTGCTTGGCAGATTTCTCTTAGCTTAGCATGAACAGGGTCAACCCTAAACCCAAACAGAAGCCTGCCAACCCAAACCTTTGCAGGTGTCAAGGATAAAAGGGAAGAACATTGGCTACTGCTCCAATTTTTATCTGTGAGCAAAATTATCACCTATCTGTGAGCAAACTGTTTGACCATGAATTTGTTAAATCACAGGTACCCAGCAAGCTCATAAGATATCTCTGGTTCTAGACTTTTGCTGGGTGGGGGCAGTGACCATGATGTGGTAGTTGATCACAATTCCTGTTCGGCCATTAGTTCCTCCATGCTTCCTTTTACAGACATACCGGAACCTTAATTAGGTGATGGCCCCAAGGGACCTTTTGATCAAACCCCCTGTACAGGGTTTGGGAGTCAGGGGCGAAGCTTCCGGTAGTGAAACCCTAAATCCTTTCACTTGATATTCGTACGAGTTCGTGGACTTGTCATTGGTATGAACACTATCTGGTGCTGGAATTGGGTTACGTGAGCTAGAGTTGAAGTCGGCCTGTAGCATTGAAGCACCGTGACAGCAGACTACACCAAACACTCAACGCTGAGCCCGAAACCCTAAACCCTAAACCAGGTATGGGGTCTGCCTTGCCAAGTATACAGTTCCAAAGCAGGATGCAGGAAAGCGAATAATCCCACATATTCCTGAACCCTAACAGATACCCAAAGCGGTCTCAAATGTTTGGCCACTACGAGACGAAGTGCACCCTCCTATGAGTTTGACACGGTTTAGGGCAAAGATGTTGGGATGTCTGTGGTAAGTTGCCTCCATGACGACTCTGGTGTCAACCATGGCTAGACCCTAAACTCAACGCTCGGAATTTTTGAATCCTACGCCCAAAACCTTTCATTCGTAACCCCAAGCCCTACAACATTGCTTTTGTCCTTGATGCAGCGACAACAAAACAAACCTCAACGAGTCAATACAGAGCCCCTAGCCGTGTGCTGGGCTTAAGAGTGCCATGGGTTTAGGGGGTTTGCAGATTGGCAGTTTCTCAAAATACTCTCTCTCTCTCTCTCTCTCTCTCCGTATATACAATATACAACCGCTGTGATCAGGATTCCTCATAATCCCCTTCCAATCCCTTTCAATAGCATGCCTGCGATTCCTGGAGGTTCAAGCCGGCTAGCTACAGATAGCTCGCCTGCTCCCCGAACCCGAATTCCCCGCCTTGAGAAGGGATTGAAACGCTAAACCGCGAAACTCCAAGCCCTTAAACCCTTTGAAGCCCGGTAGGTTCCTGAGCTGTAGGTGATCTAATTTACCTGCTTGGCCTACGCAGCAGTAATTCGTGATTTGGGCAGGATGGTCAGAGTTTAGGACCCTTCATCTCATGTGGTTATTTATGCTTGGCCTCCAGCGTCTACCTAACACCCAAAACCTAAACCCCAAATCCTAACTCCGAACCCCAAGCCTCCTAAGCCACAATCCTTTGACTCTACACACTGTTCAGGCCATAGGGCCTAAACCCTATAACCCTGAACCCCACAGGGGTTAGAGTGTCGAGTCCCTCTGGGACGGCCATTGCAGCTGGAGAGTCAACCAACCTACATCATTGCAACCTGGATGTCCAGATTTAGGGCTTAGCGTTGGGTCAGGGTTTAGGGTGTGAGTTTTAGGAAGGATTTATGGCTTAGGCTGTTGAGTTCAACAGCTTTGTATGTCCAGGGTGACTTAATCCATTTGAACTATGGGAGTCTAAAATCAGAGAAGGTCATGCAGGAACTTAAAGTTCAACCGTGTAAACCTTCTCACAGGCGTCCAGAGTTCTAGAAGTGTTGCGGGCGCTGCAAGCACGGGAGGCACACAGGGGTTCACAAAATCAGGGGTCGTGCTTCTGCAAGGCGGGTCCTTATAACAGGGACGGAAAAGCCATGGGTGCAAGTATCATGCAGCAGCACCTCCACCATCCAAGTTGGGCGTGTTTGGTATTTAGGCACTGGTAATTGCAAATAAGATATGGGGAGGTGTACTATGTATCCCAATGACCCCCGGTAAGGGGACCCTGTTCATCCCGAATAGAACTCCAAGGTCCAAAAATGGTGCAGAGCCAAAATGACGTTCTCATAGTTCTGAACCCTAAACGTTAGGCTCTCCGTATACATGTACAAATACATATATATATATGTATATGCGTATGTATGTGTATATACAGATATACATATATATGCATATAGAGCTGGGAAGCCCTGTGATAACTCCATGATCTATCCACCCCCTCAAGCCCTAAACCCTAAAGCCTACCAAGGGCCACAATGGTGGAGATCCTCGCCGCCATTGGCCTGGGAGCCAAGGCTGGGTCTTGACACTTGGTTGGTATGGTTGAAGCCTGAAGGGGGTGGGGTGGGGAGTGTAAATGGGGTCCATGGCGTTAAAAAAAGGGTTTAGGGTTTAGGCCTTGAGGAAGGTATCTACGGTTTGGGTTCCTTAGGGATAAAGAATATCTGACTCGATATGGAAAGTGGGAAAGAAAATGCAAACTGCTTCTTAGGGTCGAGGGTTTATGGTTTAGGGAATGGGAAATCAAACGGAAATTGCAATGGCGATGACGGCTTTGGATGTGTGGAGAGTAAGAATGTTTCTCAGGAGTTGCAGGCATTGATTGATTGAGACGATGTCCGACATCGAGCAGAGTGAGGAGGACTTTGCCGCGATGCTCAGCAAGCCAAGCAGTAGGAAGAGTATCACTACCTCTTCACCTTCGCGCAGAAGCACCTCAAGGTCTTCTTCGACTATGGGACTTCGCCTAAGAAGGGCGATTGCAGGCATCAACCAAGAAGCCAAGAAACAGGCGCCAAATGAGTAGAAGGTACGCAAAGATGGAAACCCTAGGCCCTAGGTCCCTTTAAAAGGGTATACCGATTACAAGGGATATAGGGTCCCCAATGAGGGAGAATCAAATGGTAAGTCAAATGGAGAATGAAACGGAAACTAGGGTTATACATGGCTTATATAGGGGTATGTAACTGAATGGGGAAGTAAACGGAGACTACAATACAATTGGGGTTAGATGGGGGCTGGTATTGTCGAGCACGAAAAGGGAAGTGGGTAAAAGAGATCGCCAAAAGGAGTAATGTCTGTCTACGCAGGGGTATATAGGATTTAGGAAGTATAGAGTTTAGGGCTCAAGGGATCCCTTTTAAGGGTTGTACGGATACGTAGGATCATATTCCGGATCTATAGGTTAATAACAACCAATACTATGGTCCTGCGTTCCTTACATAATTGTGTACAGAGTACCTGAAGCAGACCGCAAGATAATATTGGTAATTACTTCTACCCCTACGTTATTTACCAGCCCCAGTCAAGCTTCAAGCTCTAGATTGAGAGTGACTTGCGGTCAACGGGCATCGGACAAAAACACCCACCTGCAGCTCAACACTGTGGCCTTGGTGCTGCCAGCTGCAGCTGGCCGCCGTGGTTGGGCGGGTGCGTTGGACCATGCATGGAACATATAATATCTAGAGCGAAGCTAGAAGGGGGCTATACGGTTTTTTTGCTTGTAGGCATTTACGAAGGGGGTTGGGTTGGGGGTATATCATACAAGATAGGGGTTGTAGGTATGGACATAGACAGATATGGCTTAGGCTGTAGGGACTAGGGTGATAACGGCGAGTCAACCGCAAAAAAAGATGAACCATGCAACGGAAACTGGGTGTATACCGTAATTATATGGTAAGGGCTTTAATGACCATCAACACTAATTCTTCAGAACTGCTATGCACCTGGAGCGTTTGTAAACCCTAGAACTTCATGCTGTGTTGCGAGGCCCCTACTGTTACACAGCGTAGATCGCCGTTAATTTATAAGATGTTAAGGGTTAAGGGTGTGGCGTTTGGCGCTTAGAAGCCTACCTGCTTTCCCAGACCCGGGATTCAAACCTTCATCTCTAAAGCCTGAACCCCTGAATCCTACACGAATCCTCCACTCTATGGCTTTCGGGTTGACGGGCTGCAAAGATAGATCCTCCAAGATTTCGTGAGTATATCAAGGCTGCCGCTCCATTCAAAGAATCAAAAAGCCAAGCTCTCCCTCGTCTCATAACCGCCGGAATACTTTGATAATGCCAGGGATACATTGGGACCATAAGCATTGGGAACATAGTTTGAGATGCTTTCGTATATGAGCCCAGCACAGCGTGCCTAGGTGCCCGCACCTCTCAGGTCCAAAGTTGACCCCAGGAAAGATGTACTGGACGTCAAGATTAGACACCGTGGCTATATGTTCAATGGCTCCTAGCAGTTTCCGGATTTCTTTGGGAGTTAGGATTATAATTCTAGTATATTGGGGTCTTATTGGGACCATGTATGGAAACCCCGTTCAAGCCCTGAACGTGAAAGCCCACAAGCACTCTGCATGAGCAGGAGCTGTTTTCCTACAACCGCGAGAGCTACAAGTTCGATCAGGTCATTGAAGGGTGCAACAAAAGTACTCAAATATTTTGGGTTTCTGGGATTTGGACGTGTCTGCCAACATTTTTGAGTCCTTGGACCCTTAATGGTAGGGCAGGAGGAGTTGAGGTCCAGGATTGGGGTGTGCGGAGTATGGAGTGGGGATGATGCGTGCAGTTTACGGGCAGGGCGTGGGACTTTGAGACATGAGAATAGCAAGACTCATAGTACTAGTGATGGTAAATGTATTACGTTAATGGTGTAGTAGTAGGAGGAGTAGTAGTAGTAGGAGGAGGAGTAGTAGTAGTAGTAGTAGTAAAATGTAAAATGTAAGCGTCGAACTTACGGCTTCTCGGCATGCGATTTCGGGATCCCGCTTCAGTTGGGATGTACGACGCAGGACTTCAGAGGTTAGGGTGTAGAATTTGTAGGTTTGGGGACTTTGGATCTTGCGCTTGGGGTATTGGGTCGCAATAAGGCCGTATCAGGCTGCCAGGCAAAAACTGGGAGTTTGCAAAAACAAGGGGTGCCAGTCCAGGGCCTAGTGATTGGTAGGGCTAAGGCTAAGGTTTCATTAGTAGGCCGCACCTACACTCAAGAAGCTAAAGGTTTGATGTTTATTGGGTTGTGTTGACTCGAGACCTAAAACCTGCCCTAACCCGACATCCAGTTTGTGACTATGTGACAATGTTCGACCAGTCCTTTGTGTGAACTTTTGATCAATCTTGAAGATGGAGGGTTTCCTGGTCTTCACACTAAACCCTAGACCCTAAACTTCAATCCATTTCTTTGCCCCCCCGGGAGACCCAGAGTCACCAAATTTTGAATTGGGCTATAGCTATTCTTTGGGGTATTACGTCTCGAGCTTCCAAGGCTCCAAGAGAAAGCTTGTAATATAAACTAGTTTTCATGAATGAGCTATAACCCCAAGCCTCATTAGCTTCAACTTTCTTACTCTACCTCCCAAACCCTGAACCCTGTCAGGACCAGCGCTTGGAGAGGGAGATGCTCCGTCTGGAGATGCAGGCAAGGCAGACTTTCACGTTGGACATTTAACGATATAACATGGGTGTTGTCGCAAGGATTAGGAGGTCGCTTTTGGAGGACCAGGGTTTAGGGTTTGGAGATATACGGCAAACACTCTTAAAGTGGCCTTACGTAGTGGTACTGTAGGAGGAACCTAGTGCAATGCCCTAAGAAGGCGATACCCCATACCAACGCGATACTCCTCATTCTTGTTTCTGCCCCAAAGCCTATAGATTGCCGCTCATGTCTCACCCCAAGAATGGAGAATCAAGGCAACCTAATATGGAAATAGTATTGAAATTCAGATTTATGTGGTTGATATGGCTGACAGGTTTCCCAGGATCAGGCGTGTGGTCAGCACTGTGACTTGAAGGTTGAATCCACTCCCAACCCCACAGCCTCAAAAGCACTCTCAAGCCAAACCCTTGTATCTCCCAGGCTAACGTTGAAGATCATACATGTCCTTTCAAATTTTGTAACGGACACTACAGCAATTAGTCTGTGTAAGGTCCGGTTTTGGGCTGTCCTGTGGTAGTTTCCATAAAGAGGTGGACCCCAATATAGACCCCAAAATATCAAATCCTTACTATGGGACTAAGGGTATCCCTAATTGATTAATTTCAGATATTGTTGAGGTAAAGCGCTTTGAGCTCTTCCGCGAAGACGTGCGTGACCTCGTAGAGCTGACGGTTGGCCGCCACTGGGACTCCTTTAAGGACCCAGGACTTTCAAAACCCTCCTCCAACTCGTCCCATGAAGACCTGAACCCCTAGGAGCTCTACCCTGAAATATAGTAAGGATCCTAGTATAGCTTAAGCTTTGAGAAATGAATGCGGGTTTCTGAAACTGTTGGGTCAAACTTCCGGATTCAGTGTTTTGGGTTTAGGCTTTAGGATTTCCACGAAGGTGTAATCCCTGCCTTGACGGATTGTCACCAAAGCCTGCATCAGCCCAATTGCGCCTTACCTGAAGCTCCAGTAACCCAACGTCACTGTCCGAAATAAGGGGTCCCTTTTTACAGACATTGGAGTTTTACTCCATCTTATTTGAACTAAAGCGAAAGCTCTGGGCCCAGTCTTGGGTCCTTATATACCTCGTACATACCGCTATATAGTATATAACTGCAGCCAAAAACGTGTATATATGTATATGTATATGTATATATGTATATGCAATTATATGTATATGTACCATTACAAGCTCCTAGACTCCATACTTGACCACGGTTTAGGGTTCGGGGTTTAAGTCTCCCTCTCGCGCATCAGAGGCATGGATGTCTACCACTTGGTTGGTGCCCTCTTCCTAGAGTCCCGCTGGCGAGCTTTATTGGGATTAAGTGCTTCGGGCTAGGGCTTACCATTACCCCAAAGCATGAAAAACAATGGCCATGTTGATCATGTTTAGGGTCTCGTGAGCATTATTTTGCTTCCTTGTGGGGGTCAAGCTAACCCTAAGGCTGCATTTGCAAAATTTTCGTAGGCTATGCCCAAGCATCTGCATAGGAGCCCATTGGTGCTCTACAAACAGCGGTTTCCTGAGATTAGGGGTGCCATTTGGGGGGTTTCCATGATAAGGCGTATAGTATGTTGGGGTCTGTCTTGGGTCCCCAGATTCCATGGAAACTACCATATGTACTATTTAGGTGCCTGCAGCCCAAGGATAGGGATTTTCTTGCCATTGTGTTTTCAAACTTGGAAATCCGGTTCTCTCAATCAGTGCGGAGTTTAATCAGCAGCTATGCAATTCATCATTCATTGCACACCTTTGATTGGCTCCGCTTTGGTGAAGCCCTCAACTCTACCCTCTGGGTTCAGGACCCTAGACCTTAAACCCCAAACCCTAGGATCATGCCTTGGAGAAAAGGTCCGATAAAAACGCCAAGGATGTCGTGCGAGGACCTTTCTTCCTCAAGACAAGCATGAGGGTTTCCAAATATCAGGCGTCCCTTTTCGGGGAGTGCCGATAATAAGGACTGGATGTAGGAGTTGTATATAGAGATGTGCGTAGGGTTTGGGGGATTCGGGAATTGGCTCTCAGGGTTTGCAAATGTCAGGGGCCGTTTGTGTGAGTCCCTATGAGGACAGAAGTACTTCGGGTAGATGAGGGGGACCCCGAATTCTGGAAATAGCCACATGGAGACTATCATTGCATAGTCTCTCTTACAGGTTCCATCATGGGAATGCCTTGATGAGCTGTAGAGCCCACTTCTTGGGGACACCCCACGGTGCAGGGTAGGGGTTCCTCAAGGGGAGATAGGCAATGATTCCATCGTGCCATGTTTGTTTCAGGGGATGCGTACGACTTGGACGCGGGAGGAGTGGCAAGCTACAGGAATTAGGCATAAGGGTTGTAACCCCCAACTGTTGAAATGGGTTCATCCCTGGACAAGCTAAGACATTGTCCAGGTAAACCCTAAACTCAAAGCGCAAGGATCCCTACAAGAAAGGATCCCAAGAAGAGCTCTACAGGTTTAAGATTTAGTGGTGTCGGGGTTCAGGGATTGGGGTTTCAGGCTTTGGGGTTGAGGCTGACCTACAGCTTTCTTTTGCAGAGCTCAAATGCCCTAAATACAATCGGCAGAGGAAATTCTTGCAAAATCCCGGACCCCCAAATTGGTGCAATTCTTGGATCTAGGATCTTTAGACTGATGCAGCATTTTCTCCCTCAACTGTAGAGCCTTTAGGCGAGACGGGGGCTCAGAGGACTTATGCTACTTGTTCAGAATGTCTGTCTGCCAAATTGCCAAAAGGAGGTTCTGGTTAGAACCCTCTAAGGAAGTGTTTCCCAATGGCCCCTCCTTCAAAGGAATTTTGGAACTGGTTGTCGCCTTTTGGCTGGCCAAAGGTGACACTCCATGACAAAGGGCTACACAGCCATGATGCTTTTACGCGTGGATTGAGCCACCTGTGAGGGCCTATTCATTGCAGCGGGAGATCGTCTTGCCGATGAACCCGAGGCGAGGTATCAAATGGTTCTCATCCGCCTAGCCGAGTAGAGCCACCGGAACACATCGGAAGATGTGAGCGCCACGGAGGAATCGTAAAGGGAGCCTTCAACAAGCCTATGAGAGCTGACCTCGTCACAAGCCATCATGATGCCAAAAGTGCCATGTTGGAAGCACAGGTCTCCAGGAACGAGTTCCTCAGTGTTGGAGTTTTCAGTCCATCGCCGTGGGGGTGAGGGCGACTCCCTCGTGGTGTTGGGAACCTCTTGGATGAGGAGGGCTTGGGCAGCTTGGTGTTCTTTGAGGCATCCAAAGTGCTTCTCCAGCTTCAAGAAGACTCAACTAAGGAAGGACTTTCATGGTCTAGGTAGGGTATAGAATATCAGCTTGGGTGAGGGTTGCTTTAACAACTGGGTTCTATGCGCAGTCCCAACCCCACATATTCGGACTCTGTTCCCCAAACCCGAAAAAGTGAAATCCCACACCATGAACTCACCAAAGATCCCTTGCCCGGGCCAGGTTTTGTGTATCTTTCTTCTGTGAAGGCCGAGTGCAGGCCTTGTTTGGCGCACCTTCGTATCTATGTAGCCCAAAGAGTCCATATATATAGTTTAGGGTTCAGAGTTTAGGTTTAGGGTATAAACATTGGTCCACATGGGGTTCACATACCACCACTGTGGAGGCTAAGTATACATTGTGATTGTGTAGCTGCATGGGTTTCGTTCTTCGGATTCAGAGCTTACGGACACCTTTCAGGGTTTTGAGTTTAGGGTTTAGGCTTCATGGGATATTCTAGGATCTGAAGAAGGTATGTTTGAAGGTACAGGTGTGCTTGCGGGGCCGTGACGGCCGTGACCCTGAAAAGAGGGTTTCTGCTAAGCCTGGCGTAGCTCTTAACCCTAACGAAACACGCTAAGCCTTGCAAATGTCCTTCAGCCTCTTATACAACGACATCTGTAGATCACACTAGTGCTCCGAAATAAACCTACCACCCTGGACACCCAAGCCCCCGAAGCTAAACCCTATGCAAAGTTCCTTTCCATTTCAGTTTGCGTGTGCTTTCGTGTTTGGTTCTCGATTATATAGGGGCCTGTAATCCTGTGTTTTGGCGCCTAAGACTTCACAAAACCTCTCTTCCTAAACATGGAGGAGGCTAACGGCTGTTTTTCCAAGGGCTATAGTGTTTTGGGTTATATTATTGGGGTACCCCTGCCCCTGCATGTAAACCCGAAACCTCGAACCAGGAATGAATTCCTGAACCAAAAAAGTCGAGCCCATGCTCTCAGCGCATGCGCAGGCGAATGCACCGCCCTTCATACTTGCCCTCTTCCTGCTCTCCAATGCAAGGGCCTTGAGAGCCACATTTAGGGTTTAGAGTTTTTGCAGGCATCGGCTTGGTGGGACGTTTCTACGACTTTATCACGTTAACACTGTTGCGCTCTTCCTTTTTTCATAAAGGGGGCTAAAATGTACGGTTGTTGTGTACGGGAGTCAACGGTAACCATGCAAAGCTGTCATGGGGTTTGGGATCTATCAAATTGTGGCTTCTATACAGGTTTAAGGTTTCTCGGTGCAGGGGTTTCGGGACATTGCGGTTTCGGCCTGGGGGCTTGGGAGCCTGGGGGTTAGGGGTTTCAGGTTGTAGGGCTCCAGAGTTTGTTTTTTGGGGGGGACTTTCGAGGTTTAAGCCACATGGATGGCGGGTTCTTAACATCCGTTTTAAGGTTTGGATTTCAGGGCGTGTGGCCGAATAGATGGCAATCCCCAAGTGCCAAATCTGCGAAGATTGGGTATGAGTGGAGCGACGGGTTTGTGGTCTAATGTCAGGGCCTGAGTCCTAAGTTCTCACCAGTACTACGGTCCTAGTTTCCTTGTATATACAGATATGGTACATCGTACACCATATAGACTTTGAAAAGATATCGTTAGTTTTGTGGCATGTAGGATGTCGCTTGTTTGCCAGGTCCGCAGCTGATTTAGCGCCTGAGTTGGCTACCCTTGAGCACTGGACACTTCCTGGTACTTACGGGGGGAGTGGCTGTGTGAATATGGGGGCTATTACAAGGGGATATATGGGGACCACTGAGGATTATGATTAGGATTCCCTCCCCACCCCCTTTCAGCACTTCAGCACCAGTAAGAAAAGTTACGTGGACTGTCCACAGCGTTTTTTGGTAGGGATTCCAAGTCAGACTTCCAGCATAGAAAGGTCTATGGGTAAACCCTGCGCTGACAGACCCCCTTCAGCCCAAAAACAAGCCAAAACCTAAAATCTGCTAGGCCCCCCCAACTGCACATGCCTAAGGTCTAGGCATATCCTATTGCGGGTTCATGCCCCTGTATAGAGGGATACTTGCATGTCCTAAATCCTCCCTCCAAACCCTCAGGCTTGTGCCTTTGTCTATTTGCTCCTTGCCGTGTGGCTCAGCCGGGGCCTCTGCGTGTTCCGCCCCACCGTTTAGGGTTTGTCGGGTTCAGGGCTTAGGGTTTAAGCTTTGTCGGATCCAGGGATTCGGGATTAGGGTTTAGGGTTCAGGCTCTTGGGTTCAGGGACTTGGTTTTGCAAGGGATTTGGGTAACCCGAAGGGCCCATATAGGTGGATAGTCTATAACAGATTTTTGCCCAAGGTAGAGAAGGAGCAAAAGGGTATTATCTTCAGTATTATCTCGATGAGGATCCATTTGCAGGAGTATACATAAGATCTAATTAGACCTCTAAGGCCCTTCGTTGCGGGTACATATCGTCTTATACTTAGGAAGTGACTAGACTCAGACTCGTCATCAACACACGGAGTGGGCCTGGGTGCGGCATTGACTGAAGCGGTGTCTTGGACAGGAATGGTGATTTCCGAGAAGGCGAACAGATTTGATTCATTTTGCACATGGCGAGTACATGCGACTTGTAGAAGTTTATGCTATCTTCAGGAGTGCTTGTGCATCGTGCCGTTCTCTAGACGTTGTACCAGTCGGACTAGTAGGCTGAAACTTACGCAGCATAGCTTCCCTTTTGTGAAGCTAAGCGATAAACTATATCCAACGCTTGGGGGCTGTTTCTAGGGGGACGTCGAAGCAGGCTCCCTGTCTTGCAAGCTCCATTTACTTACTTCAAGGCGCATAGTATTTCTTAACTATGCAGAACTGGGATTATAACCCTACAACTGTGGTAATCTATATAATAAGAGGAGAGGTACAGGTACGGTTATAAGCCCAGACATATTCTAGGTACTAATTCCAGTGAACCTACCTTATACCCAACGCTATTGGCACCGTTATGGGCTTTTGGGGGCTAAGGTTTATCTCGCTCCGAAATTTCAAGAGCTTTCGTGCGCATGTGCTACAGTATGAACGCACACTCACAGATGTTAGTCCAAATGGTCCATGCAGCTACATTATGTAGAGTTGGCGTTTAAACTACAGTGGCTATAGGCGAATTTTTTGTGGGTCTTGGAACCAACAAACATGTACCTATAGACCCCTTGAGGGGGAGCTGTTTGCACTTTGGGGGTTTGGGCTTTGGGATTTCAAGGTTTTGGGCTTCTGGTGTTAGGAGGTCCTAATCAACTAGCGAACAGCTATGTTGAATAACTGACAAGTGAATCTTGAACCCACCTCATACCTTCCCTTCCCACTAGCAATAAGCCTCAGACTCTAAGAGACTAAGATCTGGTGCCAGTAGAAGGCCCCCTAAACTCTTGACCGTCGAGTCCTGTTGGAACATGACCGGCAATGTGTCTCCTATAGAATCCCATTCTGTTCCGGACAGCCGCGCATTCTACACCATCGGTCATGGTTTTTATGGGCGTGATAGAGATGCGTACAGTGTGGCCCGGGTTTTCTACAATGGGCGGCATTCCGCCCAAAAACAAGCCAGGTGCCTATAGGCGGATATTGGCAGGAACCGCATGAGGATCTTTGAAGAAGATCCCTGGAGGATGATGATGCCTCACCCCAAGTAAGTAGTAGTGGAAACCTTGGGGCCCCCAACTTTGGGCGAGAATGGTTTCTGCATTCGGTTATAGCCCTTCATACAAAGAATGTAGTTTTAGGTGGTTCAAGGACGAAAAATTCCCCCAGGTCGTGTTTATTTGCCAGCTTGTCTCAAATTGCGTTATGTCAGGCGCTACAAACCTTGTTAGGTGGATCCCATATTTAACTTAGGCAAATTTTGAACCAGAACACATTGAGAAGGGGGAGAACAGGCAAGAAACCAATTATTCGATATAGCTTGGAAGGCAGGTACCTCTAATTTTTATCCAGATAATCGTCTGCACTTGCTCGATGCCCTGACTTGAAGGTATGCACGCGTCCATTGCTTCGCACAGCTTTGGCGTGCGAACCTTGGGTTCAGGATTCAGGGTTAATTAAGGCAGGGCAAGTCTTGTTGATACCGCGGTGGGTGGTAATGACTTTTGTATTGGGGCTCATATCTTCTTGCGCACCTGACAATTTGATTATTGGGGGTACACAGTGAATGCAGACAGGAGGAAGCTCGAGCTCAAGTTTGGTTGGTTGAGTAGCATACTCAGGGTCCATGACCTTAGGGTTGTGTGAGTTTGCACTCAATTGGCTTCTGGGTTCGTAGTGGCTGAACAACCCTGTAGTAGCATCGATGAGTTCAAAAACATCCCAAAACATATTTTGAATTGTTCTTTGTGTTGCCAAACGGGTCAGCATTCTTAGCTCCGAATCTCTATGACCAGGTTGAGAGAGTTCTCAAAAGTTAGAACTTTAGTTTCTCTGGCTTTCGTATTTGTGGCCGAGAGACCCATGATGTGGAGCCCTCAGCTCTGAACCCGAAAGCCTGAAACGTGTCGCACTTGAGGGATTTTGCGACTCGCCCAACAGAGTGCCCTAGGAGGCAGGGTTTAAGAAGCTTATGTTTGTACAGGGTCTCGGTCTGGGATGGAAAACAGTCCCCCCCATGATACTGTGAGATCATGGCCTCTTCTTGGGTATATATCTGTCTTTTCATACATGTTGTTCTTATCAGGCTTCTACAAGAAGATGTAACTTTACTTGGCTCAACCACCGACAAGGCCACCCAGATGGAACTTTCTGAGAAGAACTACTTTCAAGCACTATCCTTCACGTAAGTGGACCCTCAGACCTGATAGGGGGATGCCCTAAGTACCTTCTACACCTTGGGAATTATGCTATGGTATCACAAGGTCATGCAGGATTTTCATATTAGCAGTAACCTTCTCATAATCCCAACATGTCCGTGGATCCCTTCATGGCAGCCTTAGTTTCAGAAAGCCGCGTGGTTTAGGGTTTCGAGATTCATATGCCCCGCCGCCCACATGTCAGGAGGCTTCCTCCCCCTGAAGCCATAGAACCTTCTAGGTGGTAATTTCCCCCATTGTAAGCCTTCCAAAGGTCCTGAATTTGTACCATAAACCCTAAATACCTAAGGTCCGCCTACTCACGCGTTTCGTGCGCCTTCCCATCCCGAGCCCATCACAGATCGCTTCCATCAGCGCGGACCTCGCTTTGACTTAAGGAAGGGTCTATGGGTTTAGGGTTTCAGGCACTTGGTTTTAGGAACCTCCAGAGGTTTTCATCATTTTCGGGTTTGGGGCTCTAGGATGTTAGGGTTCTGGCTGAAAGTTTGGGGTTCAGCGTTTCAGGGTTTGACGGTTTTCGGGATTTCAGGGTTGTACGGTTGCAGGTGGTAGGTTTTATAGCTTTGGGGCTATAGGGTTTTAGGGTCTCCCATTCTCCAAAATCGGGTCAGGAATTCGGGTTGAGGTAAGTGTGTTTAGACAGGGTTAAGATTACATAGGGTTGTATAGGTTCGGGGGTATTTTTTCAGACCGTCCGTTCAGGGTTCATGGGGCTTAGGGCTGACAAGCTTATAGTTTAATTGGAGTCCATGCGCCCCATGAAAGGCCAAAGGGTTTGAGCAACCAAGTGAGTATTGCCCTGTCCCGACCTAGCATGGACCCCTCAACAAGGGCCCTACAATAGATTACTGTCGTGTTAAACAAGGCCGTCTGGGCTTCCGTAGTAGCTATAGGGTGTAACTAAGTTTTCGGGCTTGAGGTCCAGGTATGCTGCGCAACTAACTGCGTGCCAAAGTCTCAGTACTCTTTGGTAAGGACCTATGACCCTTTCTCGATTCATAGAAGTTTCTGGAGGCAGAAAAACCTGCCACTCCTGGATTTGGATTCCAGACATAGGGTATATAGGGGGCATGCAGGGATTAGATTGGAGGCCTTCGATCTTGCCCCGAAGAATCCTTAAGAGGGACCCCCGCAATCTCTTTGCAATCCCAATCTATCCTGGTGGGCCTAGAATACTGGATACTGAACTCCTCCAGCTAGCGGATTATATGTTTCTGGGGATACTTTTATATACGCCCATCACAGGACCTATAGAGGAGCCCCTTGGGGCCCAAGTATATATGTAGGTGCCTGGGCCCCTCCCCACCAAGAAGGAGTTTTTCCAATGTGTTGAGATATGCTATAATAGAAAGGTCTGTTATTGGGGATCTAAACTGCTAAGCCCTGAAATTCCGAAAGCCCTACACCCTAGACACTATAAGCCCTATGTTTGAACTCCTAAGCCGCCAAACCTTAATCCTGTACGCCTTAAACCCTAGAGCTCTTAAACTGCTGAAGCCCAGAAACCCCTGAGCCTCAAAGCGTTTGCGGGTCAAGGTTCTCGGCTCGCGGACTTTGAAGCCCAGGGCTTACAGAACGTACTGAGGCAGGTCACGGTTGACGGTTCATACCCTGACGCTCTTGGTTTCAAGGGCTTGGGGCTCAGCATGGAAGATTAAGAGTGTTGGGGGATCCAATGAAAAGGATTGCGGCATATTGAGGTCTAAATCTGGTCCTTCCTATGTATGGAAACTACCAAATGTTTTGAGTTTTTTGGGTTTTGTAGGGCTTGAGTAGAACTGGTGTGGGTTTGAAGAAGAGGAATTGGCGGCCGATATCGCAGGGTTTAGAGTTTAGATTGAGGGGCGCCATTTCATTGACGCGGTGTAACTAGGGTTTAGATCGAGAATCCAGTGTCCAAAACCCTTTACGCACTACAATATATTGGCTGACCTCACTCCAAGTTGGTGCGAAGCAAGTACGGTGCCTCAACAACACCACTCCTACATGAGAGCTTCTCGGTTCAATCGAGAAAGAGTCCTTGAGGCTGGGCCCCATAATTTCCTTGTACTTGACGCTGTCTAGATCATGGTTCAGGGTTTATAAAGTGATCCTGTTATTGTGAGGTCCTCCCAGACACACGACCCCAATCGAACCACTGAACCCTCAACCGCGCAACCCTGACCATCTTGCATTCAAAAAACTCCAGCTTCCTCAGTTCTTATAGGATATGTAGTAATGTAGTACAAGGCCTGAAACTCACGGTATCTTGAATCTAAGGTATAGGGCAGTCCTGAAACCCTAAACCACTCTGACTCCCAAACCCTGAGCCCCTTCGAAGGCTTCCAGTCCTGCATGAGGGCAACTCCTGGCAAACTACACAGGCTTCCAGGGCTTCGGGACAGGCTTCTACCTTCAAGTGTTTGCGGGCTTGGTTGAGTAAGCTAGACCCCTCCAAAACGGCAAAATCACCGGAATATCAGGTTTAAAACGCTTGCTCATAGCTATGTTGGTGATTTTGGTACGGTACAAAGAGTTAATTTTAGAATTTGAGGTTTAGAGGGTATCAGGCGTAGGATTTAGATTCGGAGGTGTGAGACTGCGGCTTATCGCCTAGGGGATGCAAGGTTCGCGCCGCAGCTTTAGCTTGAAGGTTTTATTCGTACAAGAATTTGGTCAGCCTAACCCTATTATGTTCATATAAAGTTAGAGGGTCCCTTCAGGGTGGGGCTTATCAAAACCCCCTGATTGTTTAGCCGGTTTAGGGTCTAGGGTTCGGGGCTTGTCATCCGGGACACGGCGCAATGAATTGAACAAACCCTACACCCTAACCTCTAACCTCCAAACCTTCTGATAAACAAGGAACATTTTGGAGGCTGCACCAACTTCCATCTCGGCCCTCAGGGCTCTTGCCATTTTCACACGCAGTCACAATCATGCTCTCAACGTTGACCCACACGCCTTCCGCTTCATTCAAGTGCACGTGCTCTATGGTGACAGTTCTGTGCACGTTGATGGGGTTATGAGAAGTCAACAGTTGTTAGAACAAGATCACAGAATTATTCAAGACCGTGGGATCATGAGCTGTTCATAGATCAAGTTTGAGATGGTGTGTCTACTTCTGTGGCTTTTGAGGGGTTTGTTGCGCCATCCACGGGATGAGGGTCATTCAGAGCCTGACCTGCTTTTATTTTGCATTGTTGTATATCACACTACACCATATTATAGTATATCGTGGTATATGTCAGAAGCTATGGCTTTCGGCACAGCAGCCTTTGATCGGATCTGGGATCAGCAAAATACCTTATATTATAAGACGAAGCGGAAGTGGCTTCGTCAGCAAATCTGTCAAATTGTCGTGCAGAGTGCGAGGCCCGTGCGTCAAGAAAACATTGTTGTTTAGTTCAAAAATTACCTTAGAGTCCATGTACTTCTTAGTCGGATACTTACCCTAAACATGTAGTACAAATACCATTATGTACCAAAATGAGACGTACCATACCATTGGGTTCGTGGACCCTAGGGTCAGCCAATGCCGATGATTCCTGTGCCTCGCGTAGGCTTCGGGGCTGTCAGATGCGCCTTACACGTCCCTACGTGTTCAATCCTGTTTACAAAGCATGTCAGAGTATCCAAAGTGGCTTCAGCCCATGTACAGTGTAGGGTTTAGGGTTCAGGGCGTTTGCGCCATTTTGTCAGGAAGCGTCGCGCTCGGCAGCCTTGCCGTCTGACGGTCAGGGTTTGGATAGAAAGTTGGGATATCAAGTCAGGCTGGATTGGCCACTGATTTACATGATCATCAGAGCTACAGAACCGCTTTCATGAAAAGTAGCACCACACTGACCCCGCGTCCAGTCCCAACATGGGCAAGGCAGGAGGACTCCTCCGGGGCTAGAGAAGTGGAAAAGAACGCGCGGGAAGAGAGGGCGGCAGGAGATCCACCAGCAGGTCAGGAGGCCTCCTCCTCAGCAGGACCAGGGTCTGTGGCCAAGGCGCGTCCGAGACTGCAGGGAGTACCACCAGCTTTTCATCCCTGCGCTGGCGGTACTCCGCAGGAATGGGCTCAGCTACCTTTGCGTCCATGGTCAAAGGCTACAGCACGGCAGACAGGAGGATCTCCTCCCAGTTTCGAGCCTTCCCGGAGCATTTCCTGAAG
This sequence comes from Symbiodinium pilosum, assembly GCA_905231905.1. Lineage (NCBI taxonomy): Eukaryota > Dinophyceae > Suessiales > Symbiodiniaceae > Symbiodinium > Symbiodinium pilosum. The sequence goes on along the minus strand of CAJNIZ010026557.1, from coordinate 2,948 downwards.
GAGTTTTTGCAGACGCGGCCTGGGCCGGAGGACTCCTAAAGGTTCAACTGTGAGCCGATAAAACCTAAAACCTAAAGCTTCAGCGTATGGTTGGCTTTGCTTTGAACCTTTGGTGTGTATAAACATATATATATATATGTATATAGATAGTTGTCAAAATTATGGTACCGGTTTGGGGTCCCAGCATGATATAATTTACGTGGTACCCCAAAACGGACAAGAAATCTCACAACATTATATATTTATATGCTTCGTGAAATAATACAGACGACGTTTGTACAATTGCAATTTGGAATTCGTTTGTTGCCCTTGATTGGTGACTGCACGCCCCTTTTGCAAGGCAAGACAGCTCCGGAATCTGGACTTACGCCTGGTTAGTAGGGAATGCAGGAATGGAAAGAACATGGGAATTGTTCAAATATAGAGAGTACCAAAAGGATTCTCACTCTCTCTCATTTCTTGCTAAGCTGAGGTAAGTAAATTGTGCAGTCTGTGTTGCAGGCCGCGTATCAGCAACACCCATGGTTTGGGACAACCCGTTAATGAGAAACCTTTCCAATCATGCAGGCCTGACTCAGCAAGCTGCAGATGTTGCCCCCCATTCTTGAACCCCAGCCCTTCGATCTCACAGTCCACTTCCGCAGCTCCAGAGCTGCTGCATAGCAAGGACAGAAGTAGGATACTGTTGAGTTTGTATGTATGTCAGACCTCATTGCCTTGTAGGCGAATATGATAAACCCTCCTTGCCACAGGCAGGAGACTCCACGGCTGCGAGTGCGACAGGCCGGGACCCCATGTCTGAAAGTCCTCTCTCCCAAACAATCCGCCCCCCTCACCCCGTTAATGAAAAACATTACTTCCCACCTCTAATGAAATACAATGGTATTCCAGTGGGGGTGTTAATTTTCAGGGGGTGGCGCCAGCGGATTGCTATCTGGGAAGCGACTTAGCAATCGTAAATGCGGTAAACTTTGGGCTTATTATGGTAACATCCCACGGGTTGCTTGAGACGTGGCCAAAGGCTGCGCTAGAACTTCAAGCCCTGATTTTACATTCTGAAGCCAAACCCTGTTTCGCATGCCCTGCACTCCCAACCTAAAAAGCATGCAGTTTTGGGTGCTGGAAAAGATCTAGGGCTTACTAGCCGGTCAGCTGACCCAGCTATGCAGTCAGGCATTTATGAACCATTTATGTGTAAGGTTGCGCTTAGGGTTTGAAGCTTTACGTCAGGGAGTTGATTGGCAGTGTCAAGCCATGTAATACTAGGGGGCCAACGCGTGTGTTTTAAACAGGTGCCCAAACCCTGAACTGCATTTCATGTAGCGGGCAGGAAATTCCACAGAACCGTCCGAGACTCCAAAGGCGAGTTTTTCGGGAAGGGTTTCAGGGGCCAGTAATTCGGAGCTGAGAGTGCTAGAGCTTAAGTTGGGCTAGCCACACGATTGAAGATTTCAGGGTTTAGGGCGCTAGGTCCCCCCCCAGCAATAGGGCTTAGAAGTATATATACATATATATATATATGTATATACATATATGCGGGCTTTATTCTATCATTAATTACGACCCCTAGCATTAGTGGTCACCATTTCTGAGTGCGGGCCAAACCAAAGGTTTGCGGGCTAAGGTTGTGAAACTTGGGGAATGCTTGTGGTTGTGTTGCAAGAATAACCCTTTTTGGCATCTGAGGGGGCGAAGTGGTATACGACTACTATTTCTGTTGTTGCGCTACGTTGCAGGGCTTGCGCTTTAGAGTTCTGAGCTTGGGCTTTCAGACAAGTTTCTGTCGGTTGAAGTTTGGCGAAACATGGATTTATGGCTGGGGCTTTCGCATATAGAGTTGAGGCTAAACCCTGAAACCTAAGCCCAAAACCAAAGCCAAACCCAAAAAGGAACTACATAGGAGCCCTTGGTAGGTTGGTTCTTGGCGGGGTTTACGTTCGGCAGGCCTTGATGGCATTGTAAGGGAGTCTAATACCATCTGCCCCAAACTGGGTTGCTGTTAAGGAACTTAAATTAAGCTACCATAATGGGTATGTCCCGTGATTAATAGGGTTTCCTCAATATAGGAACTTAAATTAAGTTCCTCAACAGCAACCCAGTCTACCCCAAATGTTGGGATCAAGAACCAGTCAGGAATAAGCAATGATGGTAATATTCGGTACTGTTCAGGTTCAGGAGAATTCTGCGGGCTAGGGAGTAATGCAACCTTGGGGCCCTAAACTCCAAACCCCAATCTATTTCTTGTGGTCTGCTTGGATGAGAGCATCTAAAGATTTGCATGGTTTGCATAAACTAGCCTGCCTAAATCTAACATGTATACAGGCCCTCGTGTTGGGTTTTCATCATACTCGTAGTGTGGGTACGCGGAATTTCTGGAAATAGAGGCCAAGGCTAGCCTTGATGTTGGGACATGTTTTAGGGTTTGGGGGCCTAGGTGTTAGAGTTCAGGGTTTTAGGGATTGGGGGTTTAGGGGTTTAGGGACTTAGGTGTTCGGGTTTAAGGATCGAGGGGTTTAGGCATTCGGGACTCAGGTGTTGGGGGAGTCTGCTACCTTTTTACAACCATAGGGTGTCTCGGAGTCGGACTCATGACGGCCCCCGCTGAAGCCCATTACATAATGGGCATCGAAGAGCGGACCATCCAGATCCTGAAGCGGACTGTGGAAAAGCTGGAGCTGGAGAACCTCGGCCTGAACATCGAGACGCTCATGAACCTGGCCTGCCATGGGCACAACTCCCACGTCCATGCTGCAACGGAGTATTCACCCCTCCGTGGGCGAGAGGATGGCAACGAGAGGGGTCTTCTTCTGTAGCGTGGTTCGTGTGGTTCCGCGGGCATACTTTGATTGCAAACGTCTGCATAGCGAGATGGGCTACAGTTATAGAAGCATTGATCAAGAATGCTGGAGGCCATTTTTTTGTAAAGCAATCCGCATCACTGGACGATT
>CAJNIZ010026546.1:45813-78704 GCA_905231905.1 Symbiodinium pilosum | reverse complement strand
TATTGAGATAATGGAAAAGAAAAAGGAAACTACAGTGATTATAGGGTTTAGGGTTTAAGGGCTTGGGGTTGAGGGTTTAGGGATTTAGGGTTTAGGCTTTAGGTTTTGGAGTTCAGGGCTTTATCATTTTGGGTTTAGGATTCAGGTTTAAAGTCTACCGTGTAGGATTGAGGTTCTAGGATTTAGGGCTTAGGGGGGTGTACAACCCTAAATCCTAAACCCTGTATTTACTTTAGGCCCTATGAAGTCTTTACATAGAACCTATACCTTGTGCCCTGCAGCCCGTTCGCCTTTGAACCTTCGGATTCCCAGCTGGATGCCCAAAGTAAGTACAGTAAACGATGGCCTAAGCGCGGTTTTAGGGTTTAGGGAAGCAAGTACAGCAAACACCCTAAACCCTAAACCCCAAACCCTAAACCTGTACAACATCAGCCAAGAGGCTGTTATTCTATGCACTGTAGGGTTCGAGGTACAAACTAACCCTTGAACCCCACCTAAACCCCAGAAGTATGTAAAATAGTAGCCTTAAACCCCCAACAATAGCCATAAAGGCCATTATTTTGCATACTCTTGGGGTTCAGGTATCCCAATTATTGTTTTACATACTGTTTGACATTATAGGGGTCCCAAAACCCTAAACCCTAAACCCTGAACCCTAAACCCCCAACCCTGAACCCTAAACCGTCCGGCCCAAACCACTAAAAGCTCAGTGGAGCCGAGGAATCTGCTCAGCAAGAGGCTGAAGCCGGACGACAGGCGCGAAACGGAGGATTAGGTTGAAGGGTCTAGGGTTTAGGATTTAGGGTTTAGGGTTTCCAGACTAGGAACCCGTTGAGTGCCTTTGAAAGGGTTCAGGCTTTAGGATTTAGACTTTAGGGTGCGGGGTTTAAGGGGGTACCCCCGTAGTGCGCTTTTCCTTTTTTTTGTTTTATCTTGGGGCCTCCTTATGAAAGCTGAACATAAGGAAAAAGGCTCCCCTGATTATAAAGGGGTTACTGGGGAACCTAGCAGAAAATTCAGGTCCTTACTTCAGGCCCTTTTGCAATCTGCAGTTGATAATTCTGGATGAAGATGGTTTTGAAGACTTCGTTCCCCTTGTTCCTCTTGGGGTCTACATCTATGAGCAGCCCTACTTTGGGCCCGTGAAATCTGTAAGAACCTTAACCCCAAAATTATGCAAAATAATAGCCTTAAACTCATAATAATAGCTCTAAAGGCCATTGTTTTACATACTTTTGGGGTTCAGGAAGTACTTACTTCGGGAATGTTCGATCCCTCGGGTTGGGGAGTGCTTACCTGAACCCAGAAGGTATGTAAGATAATAGCCCTTTCGGCTGATTTTTAGGGTTTAGGGTGTACGGTTCAGGGTTTAGGGTGAAGGGTCTGGGGCCATTGTTTTACCCAGAGTATAGGTCTTGGGTAAGTATATGATAACGAGGTGCCTGGACCCTTAGGGTTACATACTTTTGAAGTTTAGGTATAGTCCGGGTTCGAATTTTTCTGGAGCGTACATGGGGGCGCAGCTGAAGGAACTGCCAGACGCTTCCAAGTTTAGGGGGTTCTTGACTCAAGGGTTCTGGGCTTAACAAGAGTTGGGGGCTGAGAATCAAGGCTTACTGACTTACACTTCAGGGCACTTGGGAGTTCCGAGTTGATAGAGCAGGGAGTTTAGGACGTGTGAGGCCTGCGGCTAAAGTTCCCTGAGGGTTTGGGCTATGACCCCATGAAACGCGCTTCAAATCCCCGAGATCGCATAGCCCGACCTAGAGGATCTGTGCTTAGGGTTTAGGGTTTAGGGTTAGGGTTTAGGGTTTAGAGTTTAGGGCCTTGTAGGCCCTGGGAGCGCGAAACTCATCAGTGGCAGCCGCTAATGCGGTTTGAGCTTTAAACCTTAAACCATAAACCCTATTGTTCTATCTTAATAAACCCTAAACCCCCAAAAAAAAGGAGCTGAAACAGAAGATCAAGGGAGCCCTGCCCGCCATTGTGGACATCTTCCAAACGCTCGACACCGACATGAGCGGATGCTTGGGCTATCTGCTGGGTATAGGGGTAAGGGTCTTTTGGCTTAGGGTTTTTGGGTTTGAGGGCTCTAGGGTTCCGGGTATAGGGTTTAGGGTGTATACGCTAAAGCTTTGTGCTTAGGGTTTAGAGTGCAGGCTTCACGCTTTAATTTTGGGTCTAGTGTTTAGGGACGCTTTTCTGGAAATCAGGGATGTATAGGGGTTGTCAGACGAATATGGATTCTGCCATCGGATTATTCCTACATTGTAGTCCTACATATTGCTGTGACAGGTCTTTACATGCATGCGGAGTCGTTTCTCAGAAAAGGTGCGGCCCGGCATTGAAGTCTACGATATGAATATCCGGCTTTGGTGAGTCCACAAATGTCGTCGGAATAGCACTATTAGCGCCGCGAAAATGCAGAAACATATGTCCAAAACCCATTAGATTGTCAGCGCTCTACATGCACTGACTGTAAGCCCCAAATCCAGTTGGGGGTCCGAGACCTAGTAAAATACAACACCCAACAAATCAAAGGAAGTCTTCAACTGTTCGCCGGTGTCCACCGAAGGTCAGCCATCAAAGCTGTGACAGTCCCCTGAACTTTCGACCATGCTTTACCGAAGGGCTCCAAAGGGCTTCACGAAGGGGAGGTACATGTGAGGCTCTGGGTACCCTAAGCCCTATAGGGTTCAGGGTTTAGGGATTATCCCTGAACCTTGAATTCCACGGGAGAGTTTAGGTGTATCCTTTGGGATTCTGGTTGAGGGCTCAGGGTGTGCGCTGAGGCTGTAGGATTTCCGGTCGGCTCCGCTTTCTAGGTTCGAGGCTAGGGCGTAAGGTCTTTAAGGAAGCGAGGGTTTATGGTTTAAGGTTCAAGTTTTGACCATATGGGGTTTATGTAGGAGTTTAAGCAGGGTACAGGGTTTCGGTTTTCAAGCTGTTCCAGGTGTGGTTTGAGTGTCCAGGGTGTCAGGTTTGTTGTCAATTGTGCAAGAAATGCCTGCTCCAGCGTCTGGGAGAGGCGACTTCAAAAACATGTCATTGACTTCCGAAGCCCTAAACCCTAAGCGCTAAACCCTAATAATTCAGCACCCTAAATCTCCCACTCACTCTTGGGGCGCAACCTTGAACCCAAAACGCTAAGGGCTCAGGCTTGCGAGTGGCGCCTTAAGCCTAAAACCTACTTCCTGAACCCTAGACCGTCCCGAAAATGCAGTTTGTTGGCTAGTTGGACAGTGCTGAACGATGCTCAGAACCACTACATTTCTAGGGACCCGTGTGAGAGGCACATGCTTCTGTTTGAGAAGCCACTACACCCCAAACCCTAAGCCACTAAACCCTACACCACTTAACCCGAACCCCTAACCCGCAAAACCTCGCACCCTCTTAAGGTTGAGGGCCTGCACCTTAGACTTGCATGCTATGCTCCATCTCCTCATCGTGCACCCTAGACCGGACAGATTCAACTTTTAAGAGTCCAAGTATCCAAGTGTTATGTTTGTAGGTACAAAAACCTATATGGGGATTACCATGTTGGGGGCCTAACCCATTCTTTGAGTACCGGGACTCTCTAGAAGTTTACATACCTTATTCAAACACCGTATGCCTGTATTAAAAACTATAAAACCTTTAACCCTTAGCCTCCTGATTTGAGGATTCATCACCCGCGATGAGATTGACGCTGTGCCGGTGGATGTACTGCCCGCGTCTGTGTTGGAGAGCCCCTTCTGCGATCGCGGAGTTTAGGGTCTAGGGGCTGGAAAATTATGGACCGGCTGGGACAATTTAGGCTGTTTTTTTGAGGGGGCACTTGTGAAGGAACCTCTTCAGAAGCATCTGAGACAGTGAGCTGGCTTCTGCCATGGGCTTAAGGGCTGAGTCAAAAGTCTAAGTACTCCAATATTAATTCTGGGTTTAGGCACCCAAAGCCATTCAGATTGGAGTATTTGGGGCCTCTAGTTTCATGATTTTTGTACATGCACCCAAGCTTTGTGCACCCTTATTATTAGACACTTGAGGCTGACATGCTTGAGTGTTTTAAGAAATTAAGGCTCCTCCCTGTATACTCAGTTGATCATCCGTATAGATAGATAGATAGATAGATAGACGTGTATATATATATATGTATATACCCATACATACGCTCTGAAAAGCCCTAAACCCTAAAACCGGGTTAGTGTTGGGATCCATTCCCTCATTCCCTGCTACTCACCACCCTTCAGCTAACCTCTATGGCGTCTCAACCGTCAACCCTCCACTCTGAGAAACTGAAGGGTCCAAGCACTGCGGGTGTAGGGGTTTAGGGTTATAGTCCCCCTTAAGTAGAAGGATATGGCTTTGGGTATATTATAATAAGATCCCCATATACCCCATATTCTATCTACTTCAGGGGGACTATAGAGTTTAGGGTTTAGGGGTGTAGGGTTAGACCCTTAGCAGCTGAGGAGCTTACCGATTGACAACATGCAGGAACTCTTTGAGATGCTTCTTGACTTGTATGAGGTTTAGGGGTCAGGGTTTATGGGTTCCCCAAGCACCCCCATCATATACTCCTAACTCGCCTTCAGTCCTTCCTCTCAGGAAGCGGATGCCACAGTTTTGGAAAACCCAATCGAACTTGGGTGCAACGATTCCAGTCAGACTGCAATAAAGTGTGGCCTCGTGCCATTGCCGTGCGTCGACACCAGGGCTTCTGAAGCTCTTGTGTCCGATTTCAACGGAGATTCTGCTGCTTCTGAGGCCGCTATTGGAGGTGGCGAGCATCCAATCCAAGTTGGTCAGCAGTCGCCCAGTCACATTGGGGAGATAGGTGGTCGTGTGCCATCTCCTCTAGAGGTTTGTAAGCCTTCGTTCTAGAGGAGCACCCTGGGTAAACACCAGTTCACCGGTGCACGCTGAGGGGAGCTACCTCAGCGCATGGACACAGATCCTATCGAGGATCCCGACACGCCTGCCACAGTTCCGGACCAAGCGTCCGAGAGTTCCACAAGCCCAAGCTCCGATTCTGTCTTGAGCCGGCACATTTTCAACATCAAGATGCGCCTGAGAAGGCTGCAAGAAGCTTTCACACAATCCCAGGATACTGTGCGTGAATTAGCCTTTGATAGTCTAGAATATCCTAACTCAATGTGAATTTCCCTTCAATTGTCTTTCATTCGCCTTACCTGGAGCCCAAAAGTATGTAAAATAATGGCCTTTATGGCTATTTTTAGGGGTTTAGGGTTTGTTATTTTACATACTTTTGGGGGTTTAGGTAGTCAATATTCTAACTCGGGAAGAACCTTGGAAGGGGAAACCCTAAACCCTAAACCGCGGAGTTCGTATAAGGGAAGCCATGAGCTTTGTCGGCGGAGGGTTTTGGGACTGGAGTTTAGGGCTTAGGGTTTGTGGTTTAGGGTTTAGGGGTTTGGGTCTAGAGCTCAAGTTTTGTGGATTAGGCTTGGCCATTTCGGCTGGAAAAGTAAGGGGTTGAGATTGGGGATGTAGCGTTTAGAAGTTAAGGTTCGCCGTTTAAGCCGGGATAGCAGCAGACCCTAAACCCTAAACCCTACTCAGAAGCCCTAAGCCACAAGAGTTCTATTAGAATATATCCAAATGCACCTCCTTTTTGAAAACCCCAAGCCCTACACCCTAAATCCTAGCATACCCTAAGCCGTATCTATTCCTGTGAGTCCCTACTTATCCCGGTTTTCTACAACTATAACCCCTTTTTAAGGAACCCTTAGCTTTTTCAAGCGCACTTAAATCTTAAACTCTACATCCTAAATCCTACATCCTAAACCTTACATCCTAAACCCCAGATCCTAAACCCTAAATCCTAAACTCCAAATCAAAACCTAAACCCTAAGCCCAAAATCCCTTCTTAAGGGACTCGTAGAGGCTCCCTCGGCTTTCATGGTCCAATGGTAGAACCCTGGGTATGGGCAGAATTTGAGGAATCCAGTAACAAATCTAAGGTTTACGGAGGCTCGGATTTAGGGTTTAGGCTTTTCGGTTTAGGGCGGTTAGGATTTGGGGTTTAGGCGTTCAATCAGGCTTTAGGATCTAGGCTTCCGGGCTTGGGATTTAGGATTTCGAATGGAGGCTTTTGGGCGTAGGATTCAGGATTTAGGATCCAGGGCTCAGGACTTAGAATTTAGGATCTAGAGTGTAGCATTTAGGCTTCAAGGTTTAGTGGCCGCAATGATTACGACAGTGGAGAACCAACTGGCAAAGAACGTGGCAAAAGCAGCAGAAGAAACTTGTTTCTACAGTGGGTTCGTTATTTAGTCATGGTATATTTTAGAGTAATTGAACTAGACGACGCGTCTGGTATGTATATGCATAGAGGGTTGTGAAAGTCATTGTCAATAAACCCTAAACCCTAAACGCGCAGGGTCGTTTTATGAAAGGAACCCAAATGCAGACATAAACTTGACAATCTTGCATAATGATAGGCCAGAGTAGCTACACGTAGGAAGCCACTCAGGCCCAAAGCATGTCTACTCGAAGACTGGGGGTGTAGACTAAGGTTTCAATACATGGCGATTGGGGGTTCAGGGTTCAGGGTCTAGACTTAAAACCCTACAACAGTTAGGTTTAATTGGCTGTCCATCTAAGGCCATGATGCTCTTGGCCTTGAGGGGCTTGACTGGCCTCAACCCCTAAACACGTAACCCTTGAATGGCTTGATTTCCATGGTTTCGCCAAGAGTCCAGGCTCTTGCGCGTAAAGTACGTAGCCTTCCCTAGACTAACACCCTGTGCAGGCTTGTTCTAAAGGATGGTAGTCTTCCAAGGTTTCAGGGTTTAGGGTCTAGTTTTCAGGGTTTCGGGTTCACGGTGCCTTCTTGGGGTACCATGTTGATTTGGACAAGGACGGGAACATTGTTGGGCCTCGAATATTTACAGGATGTATTTGATCGGGGGTATGCGGCATGGTCATTATGATGTGGGGCCCCAAACCCTCAACTCAATGAGTAGTCGCCACATACAATCCTTATGTACTTTTTTTGAATGCACCCCCGTCCCCTATTCTCTGGTAACCACCCGCCTCAAAATTTCCTGAACCTAATGTGCAGGCGTCAGGCTTCAAATTCCCAAATGATGCAGGTACACATGTAGTAGATAGCTAGCACCCAAATTCACTTCCTATGTAGGTTTTGGGGCCCTTTATGGCTCATAGGTTCAAAGACCACGAGACGAGGAAACACACGTCTTAAACGCGTGTTAATAACACCTGGAAACGTCGAGTGCTTAAAATTACAGACGTCATGTTGTCGGTGGAGGACAATGTTGAGTACCTGAAGTCTTCAAGTCATCCCTCAGTAGATATAAACCAGACAGGATGTTAAGGTGGGTGAAAGGAGACTGCAGACAAGTGTACTCGCCCCACCGCGACAAGCAGCATGCTCACAAAGGAAAACATATTGAAGCCTTCCCCCTAAGGGTCCAAATACCTAATATTCATATACTTACCCACAACCTGTACTATAATTACTATATTACCCCAAACCCAAGTACCTAATTATTGGGTACATGGGCCCTCTGGGTTCACCGCAGTGTCATCATTCAAGCCAGCTGTGCTTAGCTTAGCATGAGGCTCGGCCACGTCATTGAAGCGCTATTTGAGTTTGTGCCATCGAATTTGACTGATTCATCGGCTCTTCGCACGCGAGATAATCAGATAGCTTGTCTCGCAGGATGCGCCTGCAAACAGGCTTTGGACGTGCAACGCCTGCATATCATCTCTTTGTCCAAGCTCGAGCACGTTTCCCTTGATCGTCAAGTCATGCGAGGGCCTACTCGGCCCCAAAACTTGACGATTCGTCCTCCGTATCCTAAACCTAAAACCTGATCTTGTTAGTACTTGGGCCACCCGGGCCTGGCAAGACTCACACACGGTAGATCCTTTGTCTAAACCGAGAATCCACGTTGGAGTGGTTTGCAGTGGAGGCTAGACGTCGACGGAGGCGGAACACTGACACTGGCAGAGTTTGTGGAAGGCCTTAGAGGGCAGGGAGGGAGAGAGGGAGAGGGAGAGTGAGAGAGGGGGGTGGGAGGGAGGGAGGGAGGGAGGGAGGGAGAGGGATAGAGAGAGCCAGGGAGCGAGCGAGCTAAAGGGGGGGAGGGTGTCAGAATTGGGAGTTGTAACGTGTTGTATGCCTGTTCCCTGGAAACAGCATACAGATGTTCATTCATCGGATCATGTAAATCGTCACCACCATAGCCTCGACCTGGAGATACATCTGCAACTGGGTAGGCCCCTGGGATATTGAATATTTTCCCTAATGGCTGTAATAGGAGACCCCATATATTGATATTTTTCAAAAGGTTTTAGGGGCCAACCCAGGCAAGAAAGGCAAGACTTTGCTGTGCTCAGGCATGACAAACATGTATATCACGCTTACAATATAGGATCAACCTGCAAACAGTATCGACTCCAATGTTTTTCATAAGCCTGGGATGGTTTTTGGAAGAATTGTCCAACATTATGATGCACCATGATCACTGTAGATATATTTCTTGCATTATAAAGCCAAAACATTGATTTTACAGGGCTCCTAAATCTATCGAACCAACTTTCTCTAAGCCCCAAGTCCTGCATACAACTTGTTGTACATCTCAGCTTCTGTCTTCAGGGATGTGTCGCCTGGAAATGGTTTTGGTTTGAGGGCACAACTCTTCGGGTCCAAGGGCCCAAATAACGGGGCTTTAGGGCCCAAATAACTCTGTTGAGGGTAAGGCTTAGGAGAGTTTAGGGCTCTATAGAGTCTTTGTAGGGTTTTGGTTTACTCTTTCGCTGTGGGGTTTAGGGGTTTAGTGTCCCACGCATGGGAAAGGCAAGGGAGGCTTTTGCCGTGCTGACTGTCTCGTTTCCTGATGGAGAGCCGATTACTGGGTTTAGGGTTCAAGGGTTTAGGGTTTAGGGTTTAGGGTTTAGGGGTTTACCTAGACCCTCCAATGTAATACCTTTTTGGAAGTCCTAATAAGAGTCCTAACCCCCAAAAAACCATACCACACCCAAAAAAGAACTATATTGGAGGGTTTAGTGTTTAGTGTCTAGGAATATTTGGCTACATGATTCTCTAGTAAAACCGACTCGGGATAGCACGCGAAGCTATCTTTAGGGTCAAAGTATTCTCATACCCTTTCTGCAGTAAATTGGAGCAGAATATCCCTCAAACCTGTATCCTACTTGTCGAGGTTCATTGTATTCAGATTCGCGACAAGTAGGTCAAGTAAAAACCTGATTTTTTTGCATGAGCAGTTATTGAGTCTACTATGTGGGTTCTGAAATCCCCAGCTCCAACGAACCATAGACCCAAAATACACCCCTAACCTCTAAACCCCAAACCCTCAACTTTACACCCTAAGCCCTAAATCTTGAGCCCCAAGCCCTAAACCCTAAGCCCTAAATCTTAAACCCCCAGCCCTACACCTGAAGTCCTAAGCCTTGAGTCTTAAACCCTAAGACCTCACTCAACTTCAGGATTTAGGATTTTCGGTTCAGGGTTTAGGGTGCTGTATGTAGCAATCATTCCGAACAAGGTATCCTCGCGGGCTGTACTTAAGGAGTGTAGGATTTAGGATTTAGGGTCTAGGATTTAGGATTTAGGGCTTAGGGCTTGGGATTTAGGGTTTAGGGTTTTGGGCTTTAGGGTGCTAGAGCAAAGAGGTTATACGTGAGGGTGTAAACAGTCCAACCCCAGTTGAGGTACTCATGACCCCACGTATATTATACTCAGCAAGTCTCCTGGGCCTGTAGGGGTTTAGGGTTTAGGGTGTAAGAAACATAGTCTACCATTCTGAGAGTGGAGTTGCCAAGTGTCCCATATTATCACAGATAAACTAGGTCGTCAAAAGTACGGTCCCTCTCTTCGGTCCCTAGTACAACACGGCCGCCCAAGAACCTCGAGGGCGCAAAGTACATGGTTATCATATGCTCCCAATACACAAAGTAGTGGTCACTGTTAGAGGTACCCCAAACTAGTTGACGATTGCACGCAGGACCACTGGGGTGAGCCATAAACCCTACACCCCAGACCCTAAGCCCTAAATCCTGTATATCCCCTTTTGGGGGGGAGATGTGGGAGTATTTTTTCTCTGCTGGGTACAGTAGGGCTGCTCAATATTTGGGGGAAGGGTGTACAGGTGCCCACTACTTCTCTATAGACTTCTCTCAAACATTCTAGGCCCTAGTCCTTAAACCCGTCGCTATATCTATATGTGTATCTATCATATTTACATATATCCCTAAACCCTATAACCCTATAGAACCCCGGTTAACTTCTAGAGTCCCATATCTAAAGTTTTGCAGCCCTAAACCCCAAACCCTGAAACCCAAACCTTAATCCCCAAACCCTAAACCCTAAACTCTAAACCCTAAACCCTACACCCTGAGCCCCTGGCCAGGCTTGATGAATCTCGCCCTCTTGGATGTGCCAATCTGGACCATACAGCAACTTGCCAGACTTCCTATAAGTGAATGAAGGGGTTTAGGGCTTAGGTTTAGGGTTTAGGATGGAAGGTTTAGGTTTTAGGGTTTAGGGCTTCATAACCCTAAGTATAGTGCAGTAACATAGTTTTCAAGGTGCAGGCGTCTAGGTTCCCTGTAGATTGCGTCTTTCGACGATACAACCCTGAAAGTTATTATGATTTGGCCCAAGCTTAGTAACTACTTATTGCTGGGATTGTAACCCTACTTTTAAATGGGGAAACCCCTTTAAGCCCATTTAGGGGAATTATACGTAGGGTTATTAGCCCAGTTAGAACTGGTTACTGCGTCCCATGGGCCTCCAAGGAGGGTTTTGGGATTCTAGTTTGTTGGGGGCCCTAAACCTACAAAGCGGCCACCAAAGCGACAGAGGTCCCAGCGGGTACTGCGCTCCGTACGCACGCTTGCCATGAAGATCGATCAGGCTCCCAAGTCATCCTTCTGTTGACGGACGAGACCTTGCGTGACCCTGTGTTGTCAACTATAATTCCTACAGTGTAGGAATTATAGTAGTATACTATATTTGGGGTCATGAGTCATGCAGGTCTGTGTCCATTAGCCAATAATGTTTGGTGTCGAAAGTTAGTTCCTTGGGATGTTGGGCTTGGAAAGTTTTAGGATTTAGGTTTTAGGGTATCGGGTTTCGGGGTTAGGGTGTAGGGGTGAGGATTTAAGGGGTTGGGGTTTAGAGGGTTTTAGGGTTCAGGCTTCACGGTAAGAGTCCATTTTCTCGGGCCATGCACGTCAGACATAAGTGGCCTGTACAATGAAGGGAGTAAAATGGGAACTCAGAAGCAGGGAGACCAAAGAATATGATAAGAATATTCTACTTGGAAGGTCAAGGGGGGTTAGAAAGTACCTGGGCCCCAAAAGTAGGTAAAATAAAGGCCCAAGATTTTTAAAGACAACGCAAAAGGCAATTCTTTCTACATACTTCAGGGGTTTGGGTAGGCTAATAATGGGGATAAATGGGGTTCTTATTTGGCTTATAGGGGTTATTAACCTACTCACTAAGTTCCCGACCCTCCAAGTAGTGATATACCTACCAGGGTCCTTACATTGCAATTCTCCTACTATATTCTCAAGGTTCCCATCTGATTCCCTTTGTACAAGAAGGGGATAATTTCACGATGTGTGCATGTGGTGGTCATTGGACTAGCTCAAAATAGCTCGAAACATTCTGTCTTTAGCCCTAAACCCCCTGGTTAGGGGCTCTGAGGCCGGGGCTTGCGTTTTTGACCATATACACCCTACAGCCTGAACCACAACCCAAATAGACAGAAAGCCTGGATCGCAAGCCTTGAACGTCGGAAACGACATTCACATGTTACCATATTCTTCATGGAGAGCTGCAAAAGGGGGACACACAATCTGGCAGTAAGGGTTCAAGTACACAAATATCGGGGACATTGAGATTGAAAGCAGCAAGAGCCATTCGGATTATATGTTTGGGGACCTACAGCCCTTTAGCCTATCTAAGCTCAATTGGTGTACTTGGACCCTCCAGGTTAGTATTCCGGAAACTCACCAGTACTTGGAGGCCCATGGGACTTAGTAGCCACTTATAACTGGGCTTATAACCCACTTAAAATCCACCTCAATGGGCTTTTAGAGGTTACCCCAATTATAAGTGGGGTTATAATCCCAGTTATAAGTAGTTACTAAGCCCCATGGGCCTCCAAGTATGCCAGCCATCCCTAAGCAAGCCAGCTACCTATCCCCCTCCTACACATCCTCCTTTATCATGGTTCCCCCTCAACCCGCCCTGAACCCTAAACCCTTACAACCCTAAACCCTATACAACCCTATAAACTCTCAACCCTATACAACCCTAAACGCCCTCAACCAAACCCTATACAACCCGAAACCCTTACTGTAACCCTAGCTGCCCCGTTAATTCACACTCAATAGCCCTAAATCTTCTTCCTTAGACTCAGGGGGGTAGTATGGAGGGGCGGCTTGTAGGGGCAGCCATGAAGGGGATGTAGGAAATGATTGGTTTTAGGCTTTGGTGTTTAGGATTTAGGGTCTAGGGTTTAGGGTTTAGGGTGTACAGTAGGGTGTAGGGTTTAGCGTTCAGTTAAGGGCATCCTGTGATTCGAACAGTCCTCGTTGAAAGCATGTGTATGCATTTGTATGGTCCGAATTATGACCCTTCTCAATTTACCCGTGTTTGGGTGATCCTCAAGACGTCGCCTGCCAATTTCCGCATTCGTCTAAATTCTTCAGAACGCACACTGGGGAGCATATATCCTTCATTGTTACAGACCCTGCTAAGCTACTCGACTAAGAAATATATACTACTTTTGTTCGAGGCGTGTACTAGGGTTTCATGTTGGGGTCCTTGTGTCTGGGACTGTGTAAAGCGGATATGCCATTCCTAACTGCCAAGTCCTCTACCCCTGAATGCTATAAATTTCTCGGTATCTGCTAACCCCTGAACCATGCCGTAAACACTAAACCCTGAAGTTTAACGCCGTTTAAGCGCCATTTGCTTAGCTCTAGCACCCAAGTAGCCATATGTAATATAGTCTAAAGTCCTCAACAGAGTTTATTTAAGGGATTACTAAAAGGGTTATCAGGGGGGGAAGCTGGAAGCCTAGACTATAGCTCACATAGTGTCTACAAGCTATGTCAAGGTTCCCCATACACATATTATAACCCGACCCTAAATACTCTCGTGCTTGCAAAAAGAAAAGAAGGCAACAACCTTCAAGGTTAACAGGGCTCAGCTGCCAAATTCTTATTATCATAAACTAAACCCGTCTATATACCAAGCTTCCATATCATGTTCTTGTTTCTGGTCCATTTGATTTTCATTATTGGGGCAGTATACATACCTAAGCCCTAAAACCCTAAAACCTCAACCCTAAACCCTTTAAACCCTAAACCGCATAAACCCTAAACCCTAAAATCCTCAACCCTAAGCCCTAAACCCTAAACCGTATAAACCCTTAACTCTAAACCCTAAAAACATCAACCCTAAGCCCTAAACCCTAAAATCCTCAACCCTAAAGCCTTAAACCCTAAACCCTAAACTAAAGCCACTAAGCACTGCCCAATGTAGTTCTTCTCCGGGAGGGTGTATTCTCATCTGAGTAGTATTCTATTTGGGGATACTATGGTACCCAATATAGAGTAAGATTATATCCTCCTTTTGGGGTTTAGTGTTTTGTATAAGGAATATAATCTTACTGGGTTTAACCACCAGAAAGAACGTTACTCATCTGGTTTAAGGGTTGGAGTTTAGGGTTTAGGGCACGTCTAGAATCCACCTGAGACGTCCCAAGTTGTCTTATTTTGGATAGTAAGGGTCTAATTAGGGTTTAGGGTGATAGTACGTCAAAATCCTTACCAAGAAACCATACCAATGCCCAAAAA
Source organism: Symbiodinium pilosum (assembly GCA_905231905.1). Classification (NCBI taxonomy): domain Eukaryota; class Dinophyceae; order Suessiales; family Symbiodiniaceae; genus Symbiodinium; species Symbiodinium pilosum. The sequence goes on along the minus strand of CAJNIZ010026546.1, from coordinate 64,841 downwards.
GGAATTACGTAATGGCCCTTACCGTTGGAAATCCTGCATTTCTTGGCTATGAACCAGTAGCAGAATCCCCAGGATTGACAGCGTAGGGGTTTACGATTTACGGATTACAGAGCTTCAGCCTAAACCCCTAAGCACCCTAACCCTGAATCCCTAAACTCAGAACCGGATGCTCTCCCAAACCCTCCAAACCCCAAACTGTCATGGGCACCAATTTAAACCCTTCGAGGACATACAGCTCCTGAAGACTTCGGGCAGCCCTGGGAAGGACTTCATGAGGCAGAGATCCCCTAAGGGGATCGCTTAGCCCTGGACATCCCCGGGCATGGTATGGCCACAACATGATGTGACATAGATAGATCTCAATCCATGATATATGGGGGTTTCCCAAAATTAGGGGTACCTTTTTAAGGGGGGTTCCTTATAAAAAGGACTATAATATTTTCGGGTCTCTCTTGGGGTTCCCCGATTTCAGAACACTACCATATATATATATATGTATATAATCGTCCTGAACCCTGTCCCTATGCATCTGAGGTCTGAGGATTCATATTTGAAGGGGCTTGGGCCCGAAGACCATGTTATTTAAGGTTTGTAGGGGATTTTGATGCTTAGGGTGTTGATGTAGAAGTAGACTGCCCCAAACACCCTAAGCCCACTAAACCATGACCCATTAAACTTCAAAACTGCAAAGAAGCCAAACTTTCCTAAATTCCAAACCCTACCTGAATCCCAACAGTATGTAGCATGATGGCCCTTTGGACTATGCTCCAAGTTGTTGGGCCATTATTTTGCCTGCCTTTGGGGTGCAGGTAAGTCCTGAGAAACAAATGTCACAATGACTTGGGTCATTCCCCCTCCCAGTAACTGTCCTTAAAGGGGCCTGATTAAGGGGGCTCTTATAACTCCTGTAAACCATGGTGGTAACAGTTACTGTAAGGGGGAATGACCCCAACAATGACCAAGAATCTGACCTTGCCTGGGGTCATTTTGCATTGCCCGCTCAACAGTCGGGACCACGAAGCTTTCTCTGCCCGGGGGCCGGTATAGGGTGTAGGGAGCACGCGCCTAGGCCCCAAACCCTAAACGACCAAAGACATTATTGTACATACTCCAGGTGTTCTGGTGCGGGTGTACCTGATTTCAAGCATCTACTATACCCACCGGCTGAAGGAACGGCATGTAACAGGTAAAGTTCAAAGCCTTCGCTCTATACAGCCCCGACGTTCATCGTCAGTATAGAGCTTTCATGTTCCGGGTTGCTGGTGTAGAAGATCATTGTAACCAAGTGCTGGAAGTTTCCTTCTTTCTATGAGATATGCGTGTATCTCACAAGGACCTATAGAATCACCCTGGGACCTCCCAAGTTGTCCTTTCTCGGATAGTAAGGACACAGGGTCTAGGGTGATCGTACATCAGTATCTTTTCCAAAAAACCGAACAAACCCCAAAAAGGAACCATAGCAGCCCTTTGGCATAATAGGAACTCCATCATCCCGCTACGAGTCCGCATACACCTAGGGTCCCGCAGGGCCCGCTATAGGCTTTCTGCTCTAGGTTTTTTTCAACCCGCAGACTTCCAACCCTTCATGTCCCTTTCTGCTCTTATGTACAGTGGATATTAAAAGTCCTGAATTCCCAGAAATATTTCATACCTTGGGAAGTCTGGTTTTCTAGTACCCTAAGGGTATGCAGGACTTTTGTGGCAACAATAGTTCCCAAGCCTGCAAAGTTGGAAAAACAAAACAATAAAGCGGCATTCCCCGACCGAGGTATAGCCGCAAAGAATACACGAGGCCTTAATCCCTACCTGGGCCCCAAAGACTTAATAGATTGATGGCTCTAAACCCCCCAAAAAGAGGCAAACAGGCTAGTATTCTATTACTTGTGGAGTATAGGCCCCAGACCTTCCTCTTCAGCCTACGCCCTAGATGTCTAAACTGCAACCCCGACTCCACAAACCTATATCGGGTTAAGGGTTGGTATAGCCCTACAAATCCAAACAGTCAAAGTAGATACCATTGAAAGACTGTTGCCCAAACTAAGCACCAACTACAGGCCCTAAACCCTAAACCCTACTTGGAGGTCCGTTCTGCTTATAACCTACTTAGTAACTGTAGTTGTAACCCTAGTATATCTAGGGTAACTGTAGTTATGGGACTTGTAATTAGTTAGGTTATAACTACAGTTACTAAGTAGGTTATAGGTACAATGGACCTCCAAGTAATGATCTAGATCTCCAGGGTAGGCTTCGGCCCTCACCTGATGCCGGCCCCTTGGACAGACGTCTCGCTGAAACAAAGGCCTCGAAAGCATTGTGGATGCAGGAAATAGCGCACTACCTCAACCCCACAAGTATGCAAAATAATCGCCTTTCGGGCTATATTTTGAAATTTTGGGATAGTGTTTTACATACTTTTGAAGGAGCCCGGGTATTGTGGATGCAGAAAGTTGCACACTACTTGGGAATTTGTAGGTCCAGCCTTGGCACAAACCGGAGGTGGTGCAGTATTTCCTCCAACCGCAGGATTACCTAAAGTGGTCCACGTATTGAGGGCTTAAAGATTAATTCAGGTTGAGGAGCACTACTGTTGATTCTAGAAAGCCTACATGACCCTCAATACCCTAAACCCTGGAAGCTATGCAAGGTAATTTAGTAGCATAGCATCGCGCAGGAAACTTCTTAGTACCAACAGCAGTAACAGCAGGCCATTAACTCCAAGCCTGAAGCAGAATCTTCAAAACTCCTTTTGAACCTCTGCCTCGGCGTTTACCCCAAGGCTCAAAATAGCCCAAGAGCCTTTTCATAGTACTTTGGGCTGAAAAGCCCTGAACCCTAAACTCTTAAGATATGGGTCCTTGGAGCGTTAGGGTAACGAACCGGATCGCACACCTCTCGAAGGGCTCTACCTCATGGGTTGAAAAGCCGCAAAACGGTACCCGGACCCCTAAGCCACAAGGCTTAAAGTGTAGGGTTGAACCCCAAAAGTATGTAAAATAATTGCCTTTATCGCTATTATTCAGGGTTTAGGGCTTTCGTTTTACATACTTTTGGGGTGTAGGTAGGGTTGAACCCCTAGCGCCCCCAAGACAAACCCTGAGCCCTGAATTTTGAACATCTAAGCTAGCCTTTGTCCCTTCAAAAACCAAACACCATATAGGGTTTAGGTTTTAGGGTTTAGGGTTTGTCCCTTCAAAAACCAAACACCATATACCCAAAACTCTCGCGCACGGGGTGTGGACCTCTTGGGCGACAAGTTTTTTGGCCTTGTAAGATGGAGTTTATCCCAACTAGGGTCCTCGCTCAAGCGCACTGTGGAAGTAACCCGCGAGATGAGGTACTGTAGGGGCAGGGCTTAGGGATTAAGATGTAGGGTTCACGGTCTAGGAGAAGAAAAATGGAGAACCCAAATGGAAGCGAAAGTAGAACATGAACTGGAAACTCAAGTTGTGTAGACGTTTTTTCTGGATATTTATCAACATCTTGGTCCTAGGTTCCTCATATACTTATGGTCCACTTATGGTATAGGTTTCCTCAAAGAGACTTAAACATGATGTTTGTAATTACCCCTAAACCCTAAACCCTATAAACGCTTTAGCATGTCACTTGGGGCATCCAGAACCTTGCTAGAACTTCCATATGAGCTGCAATCTAGACGGTGGGTTTAGGGTTTAGGGTTTAGTTGTTAGGGTTTAGGGTAAAGGCAGGTTATATAGGGGATTATATAGGGCAGTATTATAGGGGGTAGTAAGGGGGATACCAGGAGTTTAGACCAAAGCTCACATATTCAGCCTTCCGTGTTTAGGGTCGAAGATCTAAGGTTTAGGGTTTAGGGTTAGGGTCTTAGGGTTCAAGATCTAGGGCTTAGGGTTTAGGGGGGCTCATTTCAAGCTTGTAGCCTGCCCCAGAAGAAGCTCCTTCCCCGAATATCAAAGCCCCAACCTCCTAATAGTCAATATTCCCATTGTGGTTTATTAGAATCTATTGGGAATAGGTAATATTACGTGGGAGGTGCGGGGGGGTTAATATTAGGTGAGCGGAACAACACGGAACCCCGAAAGGTAGATGCGGTTCCGTGATAATTCTGGGGAAGGGCGAAGTTTTGAGCTTGAGGATGAGTTTAGGGCACAAGGTTCAAGGTATTTTTGGATTTCCGGTCCCGAATCCTAGACCCTTAACTCTAAGCCCTAAGGAGTTTAGGGCTTTAAATCCCATAGCTGCAGCTTATAGGGTATATAACAATACCTGAACCCCAAAAGTAGGTAAAACGATAACCCAAAACCCTTAAAATTAGCCCAAAAGGCAATCTACATACTTTAGGGTTCAGGTACGTATTCTTTTCTCAATCCACTCACAAACCAATGGATCAGCAGACCTCAAGCCCTGAGCTCCAAACGCTAATCCCAGTAGTGTGCCCCTCCTTTGGTTTAGGGCTCAGGGTTTAGGGTTTAGGGTTTGGGGTTTAGGGTTTGGGGTTTAGGATTTTAGCTGCCCGGGGCAATGTCAAAGCTAGGACCATCTTTGGCGGAACTTTGGCAATCCTAAATCCCCCGAATTGACGCGAAACCACATTGAGAGGATATCGGTGTTTATTATGGTAATCAGTGCGGGTACATAGAGTTGTGTTAGGCACACTTATAGGTGTATCTACTTAGAGTCAAGTTTGGGAGACCTTAAAAAAAACAACGGGTCATACATTGCCCGCCAATCAAGGAAAAATCAAATCGAAATTGGGGATCCAGTCTGGTTCATAGGCATGAACGCTTACATGGAAGGCTGTCAACACTATGGTCCCTATATGGGTTCCCTGCATAGTGCGGGCCCTCATGCTCAGGGTACCGGAAAAAAGGGAGTGAGGTAACCTAACCTCTACAGTGACGACCCTATAAGAGTCATAAGGTCCTCTTTCTCAGGCTAAGGGCTGATAACTTCTATTTTGAGCTGACATTTAGAGCATAGCTGCGGCAGCTGTGCACCATCTACACTGGCCGTTCAGGATAAAGCAGTAATGGGGCTTCAGAAGGCGGGTTCATGGTCTCTCCCTAAAATGGACATACTACGTAGCTACGTGTGCCCCCGCATTTTTCTGCAGAAGCCTGACTACTTGACCAAGCGATAACGACCTCACCCATCCTGCCTGACCCTCCATGGTGGTTTGCATAGAACCTACATGGGGGTTTTCTCAAAATTAGACATCCATTTTTGGGGGTCCCCGTTTTTGGGTGTAGGGCTATCGTAGTAGTTGGGAAACTATTACATGTCCCTATTCCTAGATGACATTGTTCAGTTTGCAGGGCAGTAGAATGGTTCTAATCTATCTGAAATATACGTCCTGCATATACGCCCTGTGTGCGCTTGCTCTTGTTAGAGCATACGGTGAGCGACCCTTGTTGTGATCAATAGCCCTGCGTCGGACCACAGAAAAGAGTGCGTTCCTGGAACCCCAGCATAATTCAGAACACGGGATATACTGAAGCGAACAAAAAAATCCCGTCTATAATCCTCACAGGTTTTTACTGGAGCACATTCCAGAGATTTGTTTTTATCTTTAAAGTTCTTCACATTGGCAATCGGACCGGAATCCTGCAACTTAGCTTCACAGCGGCGCTAGGCCTACATCCTAGACCCTCAGACCACCGTGCATCCCCATACCATCAAAAATATCGGCACAGTCCCTGAAGGTCCAAATTATGTAGCTACCCTAAACCCTATAAGCCCTATGAATTCTGGGTCTACATCAAGCAAAAGCATGAGCATCTTCTGCAGAACCCAGAGCCGTCTGCTTGCAGCTACATGAAAATCGGCATGAAACCGTGTCATGTAGGAACATCACGCGGTTTAAGGTGCAGACTCAGGGTTACGCAGCTTCACTGAGATCCCGTTTGACTAAAGTGGGTCCGCTTTATTCTGGTATGAGCTTATCGAGAAAGTCGATAATCGTGGCGTGTCTCCATTACACTCCTCCTAATTTGAGGGAAGTATGTAAAAGCCTGAGGTTTTGATTTTTGGCAACTTGAGATTCCAGCGTGTGCAGTGGACTCGACGCTGCAGCATCTGAGGATTTGAGGCTTATGGCGGTTTAGGGTTTAGGGGTCTTGGCTTTAGGGGTTCAGGTTCTCTAGGTTAATCGGACTATTCTTTTTGTCCTCAGGCTTGTGGGGCTTGGGCCAGGTTTAGGGTTTCACTTTCCATCCTGGCCCAGAGCAATGCCGCAGCCGGACCGACGTACCTTAGCTGCCTGCCTGCAATGCTACCCAAAACCTTAAATAGTAGTTTCCATTTTCTTTTCCATTATCCCAATACAACCCCAATATGAGCTATAGTCTAAACTCCTAGTAGCCCCCTTAATAACCCCTATAACATGGTTTAGGGGCCAAGGGTGTGGGGTTTAGAGCTTGGCGCATCTTCCAGCTTCCTAATGCTTCACTACACTGTTGAGGGTTTAAAGGTTTAGCATGGGAACAGGATGATGTGCTAATTTTTCCTCTGCCTTCGAGTTGAGGATACAGGGGTCCTGGATGCCAGGCTTTTTGGCTGCTACTGCCGTGGTGAAGGGACTGCTTTGTTGTTTAGGGGGAAGGATTCCAGTAGGGGGCCTCCAGCCAAGGTTCAATCTGAAGCCCAGCCCAAACCTTGCACCTGCCTGGTCTAGACAGGTGCCAAAAAGCAAAAACAAAAAAAAAGACGGTGCAATCAGTGTTCAAAGAAACCCTAAATCCGTAGAGGTTGATTGAGGTGAGGTGGGATCATATGTTTCAGGGTGCGGGCCTGAGTGCTTTCAACACCAGCGCACCCCCTCACCGAGACACCCTAATCCCGAAACCCTCATCCCAGAACCCTAAACCCTAATCTCTAAACCCTCATCCAAAACCCTAAACCCCAATCCCTAAACCCTCATCCCAACACCCTAAACCCTAATCCTTAAACCCTCATCCCAAAAACCTTGAACCCCAAAGCACCAGCGATCTCTGAGGCCCCCTCGGTCGAAACCGCCTTGGAGGAGGTTCAGAGGCAGCTTTGTCAAAGGGGTTTCGTTTTTACGGTTTGGGGTTTAGGGCTTAGGGTTTGGCATTTGTGGTTTAGGGTTTAGTGTTCGCTGTTTTTACAGTTTAGGGATCAGGGATTAAGGGTTTAAGGTTTGGGGGCGAAATTGGGAGAGGGGTTACACTTCCGATTAAGATGGAAGCCCGAAAAGGGCAAGAAAAGGCTCCACAAAGACTACTGTCCCCCAAAACCCCCAGGCCCTTTCCCTTAGGACCCTGCAAAAAAGACTCGGAGCCCTGGACCCCCACGAGCCGCTGCAATCCCCGCGCTGTTGGAGGGGTGAAGGATTTAGGGGTATAGAGTTTAGGGCTTGGGGTTTAGGGTTCAGGGTTGAGGGTTTAGGGTTCAGGGTTTAAGGGTTGAGGGCTTGGAGTTCAATGCTGAGGGTTCAAGGGTTTCCAGGTTTACGGTTTTTTCTAGAATTTATGTCCAAAGAAGACAGTCACGAGATACGCCCAAGCACCCAAGTACAGAATGCAATTACAACGGCCCCAAAGTATTTGATTCTTGGTTACCTGGAGCCTATAAGTATGTAGAATGATGGCTTTTTGGGCTAGTTTTAAGGGTGTGGGGTTATTGTTGTACCTACTTTTGGGGTTCAGGCAGTGGACCCTTATTGAGCGAGGGTTGAGGTTGAGCGTTTGAGTGCTTCCGGGCATAGGATTTCAGGTCAGGGTTTGGGGTTGGTGACCAGAATGTCTGCTATGAAGGTAGTTGGGAGGCTGTAGGATACAAAGGTACCTGGAACCTATGGGCAGGGAATCAGGAATCAGGTTTTATGTGACTTAAGAAGTGCTTTTAGCCGGGGTTTTAGTTGCTAGCTCCCATGGAGCTCCGTAACCTCCAAGTAGAAGCTTCGCAACATCTACTTCCCCTACAGTCCACTAATGAATTGGGGTTTAGACTTTCGAGCCACGAGATCCTCATTTTCACCCCGCGTATGGGGAAACCCCAACCTGAACCCCAAAAGTATGTAAAAAAATGGCCCTTACGGCTATTTCTAGGGGTTTTGGGCTATTATTTTACCTACTTTTGGGGTTTAGGAACACACCAAACTCCACAACCTGCCTTCAGCTTTGGGAGGCAACAGCAAGTTGCATGGCAAAGCTTTTCCATGCTCCTCGGCTGCAGAAGGTACACCTAAACACTAAACTCTCTGCCCTCCCGCAAACCTGATTAGGCCATGGACCACAGGGGCGGGATAAACCCTCTTTGAACCCTCCAAAAAACTCTTTCACTTTTATAAGCTTTCTATAAAAGCTCTGAGCCGTCTGTAAACTTCTGTAAAACTTTTAAAAAACCTTCTAGACAGCTTCTATCTCTTTACGCTATCTCTATAAGCAATCTGTACAATTTTAGAAACCTTGATACACCTTCCACAAACCGCGCCAAAAACTAAATTCCTGAACCCTATCCTGCTCAGGGCTTTTTTGAGGGTTCAGAATTTAGGGTTTTCGAGCTCTCCTAAACCCTAAAGTCCTAAATCCCCTAGGGCTTATGCATGCATAGGATTCAGGTCCTCTAGAACGCAGAGGCTAGTGTGGCCGTCAAGACCAACTATTGACTGTCCTAGTATTCTCACAATCGGATCTTATGCCCCAGGCATACAGCGTGGCAACTTGTTTTAGGTTTCGGGTTTGGGTTCCCTTTTTCCACATCAAGGCTTGATACCTATAACAAAGACAACGACATGAGCGAAGTACATTTTCCATTCTAAGAGACCCGCACGCGGATTAACCTTCAGAAGCTTCCCCGCACTGCGCTAAGTGGCAACTTTGGAGACCTTGCATTGGGTCTCTACCCAATAGTAGTTGCATTTCAGGCACATTTTCTGCTTGGCACTATCCCGGGGCCGTGGCCCAGTATTATAGCGCTTACCTTGCTGATCTCTTGCAATGCCTCGCTGCATGCTGGCCTTTACTGCTGCTTAACTAAGGAAGCTTGGGTACTACTGTTGATGCTAGAAACCCTGCATGACCCTAGCATACTCAACTGCGATTTAGGGTTTAAGGCGAAGGTTTCTTTTGAAGAAATCCCAGGTAAAAGGTATTGAGGGTCAGGCAGGATTTTTTGCTACCCACCGTATGATTGGCGCGCGTATGGTGAATGAGGGAGGGATATGATAGGGATGCTCGCCCCACACCCCGGGACCCCCTAGTCGTATAGCTATACCTATAGTTACATTGCTTGTAACCAGAAACTTGTACCCATTTAGCACCCAACTCATAACTAGGACGCCCCTCCTTGTGCTCTCCCTTAGACAAGACATACTGGTTCTTACTAGGGGAAAAATAATGGAACATATTATATCGTAATTCTATAGAGATTCTATTCTCCTATTCCCCCTTAAGAACCAGTAAGAAGAGTAAGTCAATCCTGAGGCTCAAAGAGCAGCACAAGCAGTGGCAACAGAGCGTCGACCAGCACCTTGGTTCATGCTTTCCTTCAGTCCCCTTCAAAGGGTTCAGGGTTTAGGGTTTTGGGGTTTGGGGTTCGAGCGGGTACTCAAGTAGTACCCTTTTTCTCTATTTGTGGTGGGGTCTCCAGATTAAAGTCGAACATTAGGAAAAAGGGTACCCGTATTATCCAGAGGCTACTGGGGAACCTAGAAAGGGTATATGGCAGATATTCAGGTTTATTGTCCTTTTCTGTGGACACCCTGAAAATACAGGGGGGCCGTATTATAGTGGACCCCAAAAGAAACCCTAAACCCCACACCCTATACCCTAAACCTTGGATGGGAACATAACTTTTTGACAACCTTCCATATGGGGATGTTGACTGTTCAAGGTTTAGCAGGAACCTTTTCGCTTTGAGAGTAAGATTTACAGTGATAGGATTACCGTGGTTTAGGGTTTAGGGTTTAGACGGGCCTCCAAAATATGCACACTCCAGCAAACTTATGAAGCGTAATAAGCTCTAACGAGCCGCAATGAGCCCTTAAAGTACCCTGGGGCTCATGCAGTCGGGGGCGGGACAATGGCAACCCCATGACTACAGAAGGAGTTGTTGTGAAGGAACCTGGATTCACAAGTTTCGGTTTAGTGATATTATTTGGGATTTTGTGGGAAGAGCCTAGAATACATGAATATACTGGTAGACGCGCAACAGTCTCTGTCATTGTAGCAATGTAGACAGAAGCGTCAGCAAATGAATGAAAGGCCAAACAAGCCGCACAAAACAACAGGAGTAGCAACAACAAAGCGCACCAACATAATGCAAAAGCAAACGCAGGACCCTAAACCCCAGATCTTAAACTTAAACCCTATACGCTAAACCGTAAAACAAAAAAGAGACCATATCTGTCGGGCTTGGGCTGCGGGGCCCGAGTTGTTGTTAGCTGTTTTTGAACTTATAGTTCCCCTTAAGTAGATAGAATATGGCCTTGGGTATTTCTTAATAAGATCCCCATATACCCCATATTCTGTCTACTTAAGGGGGACTATAGCATTTTGGGTTTTTGGGCTCCGCAGACTAGATCTGGGTGTAAACAAAGCAGCGTCCTGGAAGAAGTTCTAAGTGTTCTAAACCCTAGACCCTACACCTTATGTTTGTTGCGGTTTTCGTTTTGTTCCCAAGCTCCTGAAGCAAGAAAGGAAGCTAGCATACGAACGTACAATTATGGAATGGGCTCATTGCTTGCTTCTGGGAGATGCCTCGCTCTGGAACAAAGCCCCGTGTTCTGAAGCAGGTCTTGGTGTTGAACGGCTTACTTTGTGCAGTTTAGGGTTTAGGGTTGGGGGCTTGGGGTTAAGGATTTACAACGTAGTGCTGACCAAAATGGCCTTGTTCTCGTAGCTGCTACCCAAGATCGAACAAAAAAATGTGTTTGTAACCTTTCCTCACATGATCTCTGGTAACGCGCCTAATGATTTTGGAAGAACGTGTGACGGAAGGGGCGCTGCTTTTACAAGCTGCCAACGAGCCACCCCCCATGGTGAATTCGGGGGGATGTTCTGAGTTGTGATGTAGCTAGGGGGTAGCAAGAATTCAAATGGGAATAGGGAGCTTCCTGCCGTGTTTGTTAAAGTGTGTTTTCACAAGGCTATTCTAAGAGTCAAACGCAACTCCAATTGGGATGAAAGATTATATATTTAGAAATATATACATTGTTTCAGCAGTTTGTTGCTTATGCACGGGCTTCTATATGAACTTGTATAGAAGAACCTAAATCAAGGAGGCATGATGCATTATTTGACTTTGATCCCAAAATCCTTGGTTTCTATAATTCTCCTTTCGGAATCTAGCTTGAGCAGCTTCTAATGGACTTAAGGGTTTCACGCTGTAACTCAGTATGGCAAACACGTGCATTATGACTCAGTTATTTTTTGTCATTCCTGTGAAGTCGGGCGCCTGCACAACAGCCCGCTCCCCAAGATTAAGGGCTTGGGGCCATTTTTTTCATGATCCCGACCTGGTCCTTGAACCCAAAACCCAAAACCCAAAACCCAACCCTAAGCCCTAAACTATTATATTTACTCCCCAACTCCCCCACTCCGCTCAAGTGCCAATCAGAAGCCCAAAGCCCCAAAGGCCTAAACTGCGAAGCGCCTAAAACCCTAAGCCGTGTACTTGGAGGGTCATGGGGACTTAGCAAGTAGGTGAATAACCGTTATAAGCCATGTAACAACCCCAATTATCCCCATTGTTGACTCGCTAAGTCCTCATGACCCTAAATCCCAAACCCTAAACCCCAAATGATATATAGTAGTTTCCATTTTCTGTTCCATTATTACTAAGTCCTCATGACCCTCCAAGTAGCAGACCGAGGATGCTGCAGCAGATCGAATTCTCACCAGCACGTATCATGGTGGCATCTTCCGACCGTCAAGCGAATCTTTGGTGGCAGTGAGGGTAAGGCCTTAAGGCTACCGTGATTGTGAGCATTACTACTCTCGTTAGCAGAACTGCTATGAAGGTTTCAGGTTATGGCTGGAGTTTTACAGCTTAGAGGTTTGAGTTTGTAATGGAGTTTAGAGATCATGGTTTGGGCTTAGATTTCTGAGTTTTGATGACTTAGAGCTTAGGCTTTAGGAGTTTGAGCTTAGGATTGAACCTCCCAACTGGATACGCCCAAAGGCGCGTAAAGCCTTCTTCGAGCAGACGGCTATTCGTTGCTGAATTTTCCGCAAATTAACCAAGAAGGTAACGTAGCAGTCACCCAACGGGGTACATAAAAACCCTTGTAGGCGTAGACAAAATATGGCCTTGGGTATATTTATAATAAGATCCCCATATACACCATATTCTATCTACTCAAGGGGGATGATATTTGCGTACCTAAATCCTACACCCTACACCCTAAACCCACATCTAGATGGGGCTCCAGGTCGATTGAGGTTTGTGGTCAGGTCAACCCGAAATCGTAAGCCCATAAGCCCCGACAAACCCTGAAATCTTGAACCCCAAAAGCTGTGTCCATTGAAGGGCTCCTGATTCGCAGAAGCGAAGCCATACTTATCTCTGCCCTGAGTATGAACAATTCCAAGAATTCTTCCCCACGTTATACCAAGGTACTGCATAGGGAATGATGTCAGGGGGTCAAGAAAATTATTAACGAACAACTCCAAGGACTTTTTCTTACGTTAGACCACGGTACTGTATAGAGACTGATGTCAGGGGGTCAAGAAAATTATTAAGGAAGAATTGTGTTGGCCTTGTTCTTGAGCTGTAGGGTTTGCACATTAAGGTTTTGGTTTAGGGTTCAGGATGGCAGGTGGGTAATTTGCCAGGGTGGCTTCCGTATTGCCCAACAGGATTGCTGGAAGACCCCGGTACTTCTATGGCAGTACAGCAGGCATGTGGGGCCTATCCTTCCGTGTCCACCCACTCGAGCAGTATTTTGTGTGGGGTTCTATGGCGCTGGGCTAATTCTAATTATCATGAGCTGAAACCAGCTCACCCCTAGTTGTAATTATCAGGGAACGTACCCAAAAGGATTTCAGGATTACGAGCTGACATGATTTGCCCGAATAGTCTCCTATAGTTAAAGCTGAAACCAGCTCACCCCCAAATGTAGTTATCAGGGAATGTACTCAACAGGGCTTGAGGATTATGAGCTAACATGATTTGCCCAAATAGTCTCCAATAGTTGAAGACAAAGATCACATCCTTCGTTCAAATCTGGTATCTTGCAGGAGACACAAATCATCATATCTGGTTCACCAACCAGGGAAGCATCGTTGTAGAACCCTGCATAACTATGAATGTTATTCACGTCTAAAATTCCTCCGTCTAGGAAACAGCTACCCGAACCCAATTCTACTTAGACCCAGATGTGCGCCTACAATGTTAATCGCCGTAAGCCCAGTTTCCACTTTGTGTTCCCTTTTGTTTCCCATTTGCTTCTCCAGTATTCTAACTTCATTAGACCCTGCATCCAACCCGCAACGCCGAAACCAAAGAGATAAGCCCCCAAACCCTAATTCCTCAAATCCCAAAGCCCTACATTGAACCCCGAAACTTTCAATCCCTAAACATCACTACCTAGACTCTCAACGTAGGAAAAAAATCTGGCCCAAGAAACCCTTAAAACAGTCCAAGACGCCGTTAGCTTACATCCTTTTAAGCTTCGGGTAAAAGCTTGTAAGGGGGCACGACACCCTAAACCCTAAAACCCTAAACCCTGAACCCTAAATCCTGAACCCTAAACCTAAACTCTCAAGCCCTAGACATTGCTAGGAGCTTCGAAGGGTAGACCTGCAGTTTTTTGGACAGGTCCACCCGCCGAAAAGAGTGCTGCAAAACAACAGAAACCGCGGTTTGGGTTTAGGGTTTAGGGTCCTAAGCTTGCAATCCTTAAATATCCCGAAAAAGGCTGGTAAGGCTTGGACCCCCAGAAACCTACGACTAAACAGGTCCCCCCTTTGTGAATATAGCTTATCTTACGCAGAACTTGAGGACCCCCAAAAAGGGCGAGAGAGAGAGAGAGAGAGAGGTATATATATATATATATGCCTACCCGTATACCCTCCCGAGCCCCAGTAAGTGAAGGTGTTGCTTTTAGTCCCCTCCCCCTAATATTAAACCTCCCCACCCTCCCCTAATAAAACCTAAGCCCTAAACCCTATGCCATTTTATTACTAGGGAAGGGGATTAGTAGGACGGCCTTGTCTGCCTGAGGAGTGCGAGTGTGGCTGTGAAGACTTATGGCGAGGTTCGTTTAGGGTTTAAGGTCTAGGGTTTAGGCACCATTATCCTAAACTGAAACCTTAAGCCCCTCAAGAAGTCAGGGTTTGGGAGTTTAGGGTCCAGGGCTCAGGGCCTTAGGACTTAGGGCTCGAAAAGTTTAGGGCTTGTGGTTTGGGGCTTGTAGGGTTTAGTGTTTCGGGATTGGATTCAAATCTTAGGGCATAGGGTTTTGAGTTCAGGTACCGCTTCGTTCAAAACAACCGACCTTCCACACTTGAACGTGCGTCCTGACCACCGTGGTTGAGCCCAAACACCTAAACCTTAGTGTTGATTCCAAATCCTCTGAACCAGGCGAGGGTCCCCTCCCCTTGCAAGATTCGGACAGCCAAATGTGTGCCGGGGCATGGTAATTAGACGGAGGCGATTATGCAATTATGCAGCATTACGGGCTAAATACTGTAAGACTCACCTTAAGCCTCTAAGGACTCATCATATTTCAAGGTTTTCGGACCCAAAAACAATACTGTGAACGGCTTTGGGGCCATTTTGATCCTTAGGGCAAGTTTCAGCTTTTAAAGTTTGAGATCTGGAGATGCGCTCTGCAGGTGTGAAGACACGAGGTAGGAATTGATTCTAGTTGGGGTGTCCAAGTCGGGGAAACCCTGAATTAAAGCCATAGGTCTCCTTTGACAACCCAAAACCTTGAATCATGAACTCTAATTCCTAAACCCTACCTCAACCCCAAAAGAATGTAACATCATAGCCCCCAAACCCCTAGTGATAGCTATAAAGGCCATTATTTTACATAATTTTGGGGTCCAGGTAAACCATATGATGTTTGTTGTATGGGAAGCAGAGAACTCAGGATCTTGTTGGTCTCACTAACACTGAGAAAAGCAGTAGCTGTTCTAGAGCTGTTAGTAGTACTTAAGCATTGCTATTAGGGGGATTAGTACAATCCCTGTGTAATCGCTATATCATGTATTCCCTTATTCCTACTGATATATGTAATCATTTCCCCCTAATATGTATTGAACCCCTCCGATATACAAATGCGGATTCCCCAGAATTCCAAATTCTGAAGTCTGGCCCCAAGACCACGTTTTAAGGCTCAAGACTTAAGTTAATCACGTCTTGGAGCATCTGAATAAGGAGGGGAGGGGGTCACGGTTTTGATTTGATTTCATAGGCTGCTATTGACTAATTATCGGTTTTCATTTGGTTTTAACGGGATTTCAATAGGATCCTATTATATACACCCCTTAATGTTTGGTCGTGCGATAAATACCGCCGCGTGATGTTACATACGGTTCGGAGTGTATACGTTAATGCATTAGCAGCAACACTAAGTCGTATACATAACTTTTCTGAGCTGCCACCGTCATATGTACTTGAAAATTGGTGTGGCCCTAGTTGTTGAGCCTGCTGAATGATGGCAACCCTGTTGTTTTCAGAACAGGTATGGTCAGACCTATCAAAAGATCGCGTCCATCTCAGCAGCTGGTGGGTCCAGCATGCAGACGGTTCTTAGATTATTAGAAGTTGGCTGCACGAATGGCGACCCGGTCAGCCGCGACCCATACCACACGAAGAGAATTGCTTGCCGAACGCCAGCCAAGCTTGACGAAGAACTCGCAGAGTCGTACTTCAGGGGTCTAATAAAAGGGTACCTCAAATAGACCACAAAACAATATTAGGCGATAATTTAGGCGCCTACATTACGACATCTTCTTGCATTTGAAGACAGCGCGGATCCCGCAGCTGCAGTACCCCAAGTAAATGGGGCCCCAAACCCTAAACCCTAATACGAGGTGGAGGTCTATCAGTTTCTGGGCTTTAGGGTTTACGGTTTTGGGGTTTAGGGCTATCGGGACCCGGATACGTACTGTAAAAAAAAGCGAGTGCTCCTTTCGTTTAGCGAAACTCAACACCCCAAACCCAACTTGGAACCCTAAACCATATACTGCATATTGGGTGCTCCAAAGGACAAGTTCTTTGGATGGCTATGTGGGTACAGGTATGTGTTCAGGTGCTGGGTTCGCAGAGGTTTTAGGGTTCAGGTTTCAGGGCCTATGCAAAAGCGAAGTCCCCTGTACTGCCCCCTTCCCCTGAACAATTATTCATAAACCCTAAACCCTAAAGCCGTTCCTGCTAGATATTCTTAATCATGACTCCTAAAACATGAGCCATAGATCTTGCACATCCGCGTCGACGATGCTTGTCCATGACGTCTAGTCCCGCCCCCCACTAGCAAGCTGGGCACGAAAGTGCTTGCCTAGCAGCCCTGAACCCTAAACTCTAAACCATAAACCCCTAAACCCCTGAACCCTGAACCCTAAACCCTGAACCCCTGAACCCTTAACCCCCTGAACCCTAAATCCTAAACCCTAAGCCCTCAACCCTAAACCCCCTGAACCCTTAACCCTTAACCCTAAACCCTAAACCCTAAACCCCCTGAACCCTTAACCCTTAACCCTTAACCCTAAACCCCTTACCCCTAAACCCTAAACCCTAAACCCCCTGAACCCTTAACCCTTAACCCTAAGCCCTAAATCCTAAACCCCTAAGCCCGTAAACCCCTAAACCCCTCAACCCCTAACCCCTAACCCCTAAACCGCTACACCCCTAAACCCTAGACCCCTAAACCCTAAACCCCTAAACCGCTAAACCCCTAAACCGTGCGTTCCGGAGGGCAGCATCGAGCGACACAGCATCGGAACGGCGTCCCCCGCTACCAATGACTCCTGACAAGCATCCCAGGGGGCTTAGGGTTTGGTTTAAGTCTAGAGATTTAGGGTTTAGGGTTTAGAGTTTGGTGTTCAGTGTTAAGGGTTGAGGGTTTAGGGTTTGGGGTTTAAGGTATAGGGCTTCGGGTTTGGTGTTTAGTGTTGAGGGTTTGGGGTTTGAGGTATAGGGCTTAGGGTTTGATGTTTAGTGTTTAGGGTTTGGGGTTTAAGGTATAGGGCTTCGGGTTTGGTGTTTAGTGTTGAGGGGTTGGGGTTTAGCGTATAGGGCTCATGAGGTCAGACTCTAGGATTTAGGGTTCAGGGCTTAGCATTTAAGGTTGAGGGTTTCATGTTTAATGCTTTGGAACCCTAAGCCCCACCTGGACTCCAAACAGTGTACCAAGGTAAGCCATTTGGCAAAGTAAGGATCCCGATCCACACAGTGGTTGTTTGCCTTTGTTCTGTTTGCTTGGCTTTCCAGACTTCCCCAGGCACAGCCTAAAACTGTTGTAGGGTTCAGGCTGGGGCCTTGTCGAGCCCTAATCTAAGTGTCCAAGCGCTAAAACAGAAAAGCATTAGTTTAAAAGGAGTTCCTACATGGACCTTTATGTCTGAATTAAAACTTCTGGGTACTTGGATCTCTGGGGACTACATCCTAAAGCCTAAATCCTTCGCACCCTAAACAGGCCCCACACCCTAAACCCTAAACAAATCGTTACTTGGAGTGTGCAGATTCGGGTTCCGGACTTCAGCTTGGGTTTTGGTGATGGTTTCTTTGCTGAAGGCAGACGTGGAACCCTAAAGTAACCCTAAACTGCCAAGGTCAAGCCTACTTGGGGGTTTCCTAAGGTTCAGGGTTTAGGGTTTAGGGTTTAGGGTTTAGGCTAAATTATGGGTACCCTTTTTTGGGGCTCTCCATAACAGGGAATACAGTATATTGGGGTCTTTATTTGGGTTCCCTTATTTTGGGAAACTGCCACTTCTTTCACTTAGAATGCCCCGAGCCAATAGGATAGGGTTTAGGTTAGGTTTAGGTTCTAGGCTTGAATTATTTCACCTATTTCCCTAAGGGTACTCCCCTATTTGGAATGTGCAAAATACCCCAAAACACTAGCTTCCTATGACAGTCAAATTAAACCCTAGACAGTACCCGGAACCTCCTATGTAGTTCCTTTCCAGGTATTATACCATGAAAAACCCAAACAGGACCTCATAGACAAAACGTAAACCCTTTACCGTGAGTCTTATAGTAGTTCTATCACTCCTTTGGCGCCTTCGCCAAGGAGCCACGAAAACCTAGCCTTAGGTTTACAGATTAGGGTTTAGGGATTAGGGTGTAGGGTTGAGTTTAGGGTTTAGGGTTTAGGGTTTATTGAGGGTTGAGGGAGTAAGCTTCAGGGTTTCAGGACCTTTCAACAATCAGTATAATGCGTAATTTGCATAGACTCTCACAAGTACCCTCTCCCAGATGCAAGGAAGAACCCCCCGGCTACAGGTTGGTTTTGCAACGGGATACAAGTTTGCTTATAAGACCTGTAAATTGTAGTTATAGGAATTATGAGTTGAGTCATGTATCTAGGGGTCCCATCCTGTAACGCCATTTTGCCGTCGGGGGGCGCGCTCTAAACCCTGAACCGGTTCAAACCCCAGTTTAAAGGAGTTCCTGGACCTCCAAATATACTACGAACTGGGTTTAGGGCACCAAGCGTCAGTAAACCCTAAACCTTTGAGCGAGTCTGGACTCTCTATCAGGTGCTGCCAAATAATAGGGTCCCTTCAACAGGGTTATAGGGGGATATAAAGGGATATAGGGAGACATATAAGGGTCCAAAGAGCCAAATAACAGGGTTTTCGGGCCCAAATACTATAATATTAATGGTATTTGGGCCCTAAAACCGTATTATTCGTGTCCTTGGACCCTTAGGCGGTTCCTTCGCCTCCTCAGAACCCCAACATCTCTTGGGTTGGGACCCCGTAGAATATGTAATGACCAGAAGGCAGACTAATTGTAAACGCTAGCGCGCGCCCGCCTCGGCTGGCGGGGCTTCCCACTGTAGGAACATGTAATTATAGATATGCAGGTATTTAAGTTAGGTATATGGATACAGTCATATGCCTAATACATACACA
>CAJNIZ010026546.1:31393-45713 GCA_905231905.1 Symbiodinium pilosum | reverse complement strand
CTCCACTTCATCCATGCATGTGAGGGGTTTCCACGCGGTTCCACGCCGTTGCAGGGGGCTCCAGGGCCTTGCAGGGGCCTCCAAGAAAGTCCAGGGGCCTCCAGGGGCCTTCGGGGGGTCCAGGGACCTCGGGGGGCCTCCAAAACCCCCAAAAATTCAACAAAAACAGCACTTTGAACGAAAAATGCGCCCGCCGCGTACCGCCAAAGCCTCGAACCTTGGGCGAGGCTGAAATTTCATACGGGATGGTCGGGCTGGACTAGGCCACCCACCATGGCAGGGGGGGGGGTGGCCAGGCTGAGGTGTTTGGATTGGGGAGTGTTTTTAAAGGGATCTGAACGCCCTGAGGCTGGATGCCTCGGCGAATTAGTATAAAGGTGGGTTTAGGGTTTAGGGTACAGGTGGGATTTTGGAGACCACTTGGAGGGTCATGGGGACTTAGTAAGTAGCTTAATAACTCTTAGAAGCCATATGAGAACCCCAATCATCCCCATTAATCACCTACTTACTAAGTCCCATGTCCCTCCAAGCATGTGAAACCCTAAACCCTAAACCGCAAGCCCTGATTATTGCTCACTGGGGCATGAAGTTATAGGGGAGCATGGGGTATTAGTTTTTTTGCGGGACTTATCCCGATTTCTACGTTCCCCAATTCTTAACTTCCGTGCTTTGTTTTGCAGAGAGGGTGTACAGTGTAGACCTTGCGCTGATAGTTTTGTACTTCTTGATTAGATGGACCGATCTGTTGAGGCTCAGCATGGTTGATATGATTTCGCCAGCAGAAGAACTTCATTCCACTCTCCCTGGCGAAGGATGTGTGTTGCCTAACTTGACGAAAGCTCACCTGGGTATGAGGCCTGCCTACTTTTATTGGTGAATGCTCGAAATTGAAGAAAGGTGTTATAATTCATAGCTCTCTAAACCCTCAAGCCTAAAACCCAAGCCTTACCCCAAACTTCCGAAAGGCACCCTACACCCCAACACCTGAGATCCAAGAACCTAAAACGTCAACTTTTTAGCCATAATCCCTGAACCTTAAATCCGGACCCTAGGGTTTAGGGTTTAGAGTAAGCCCCAAACCCAAAATCCTAATTGAACGAGGATGGCAACCTTTTCTTCAGCAGCACTTTGGAAGGCCCCCGGGATTAGGGGACTAGGATTTGGCGTTTAGGGTTTAGGGGTTCAACTCAATCCTGCAAAAGTACCCGGAAGGCAATTTGTTTGAATACTGTTGGGGCTTAGTTTATAGAACTCAATGGAAGGATCCCTCATCCCATTTCCATATACGAAGTAGGGTTCCTAGTTTGATTTTTTTGATGAGAGTGTATATTGGGATTCCCTGCCACGGCGCAGGGCAGAGGCTTGTTGTCTCTTCATGTGACTTCCTCCTGAAAAAGTCCGGGTGAAATTGGTTTGGGTCATTTGAAAGAACGTGGCTCCCCCTTGAAGAGGATTGAACAGCGCCGGAAAAGAGGATTCGCATTCGCACACGGTTTCCTGAGGAAAGGGCTTGGAGGCTTCACGAACCTTAAATTCTGGTGCCTTCGCTACTGTGTTTCGTACTCTACCTATCTCGACTCTCCTCTCTTCCTGCCCTCTATTAGGTCCATCTATCCCCAATTAATGATACTAGGAGGGTCCGGGTAGCTAGCTCAGAGGGTACTGGGTTTGAGGTGTTGGGTTTAGTGCCTAGGGGGTGCCTCATTGAGGGGGCCTGAAGGTACACGTTGTAGGGATTACCTGTAGCAAGTACCTACAGCGTAGAAGTAATTACCTGTCGACTGATAAGTAGAACCCACTAAACTGTAGGTAATTAGGGTTACAGGTAGGCTTTAGGTTTTCGGAATCAGGTTTTAGGTTTTAGGGTTAATGTGAGTGCAAGCTGAGGGGCCTTGAAGGTACATGTTTCACTAGGGGTCCAAGTACCCAAATGTTAGGGCTTTATAGGTATATAGAGAGGTGTGGCAATTATGGGGGCTTTGAGGTACCAAAGCCGTTCAGATATAGTATTTGAGGCCTGGAGCCCATTCTTTAGGTGCTTGGACCCTCTAGGTTCTTCGTAGTTAGTTGATTGCTCGCCCTCCGCAAAACAGGGATCTCCGTAAATGGGAGGCCCAAAATAGACCCTCAACTCACATGACCCTGACTGTCCTTTGTAATAAAGGGCCCTAAACTGTGCAAATGCAGACAGTGTGTCTTCCACATGAACGAGTTTGACTTAACCAGCGGCTATAGCTGCTCGGACATTGGGGTCCAGGATTCGCGCGGTTTAGAGCTTCAGGACAGAAGGGATGGCTGTGAGCAGTCCGCAGTTTCTGCTCACAACCTGAGCTCCTCAGCTTAGAGCCCCCTTAACGCTAACTGTGGGCACTGAGCCCTAAAGCCCTGAACCCAAGACCCAAGCGCTGAACCCTTAATCTGAAAACCAAGCCTACTTGGAGGCCCATGGGACCTAGCAATTACTCATAACTGGGATTAGAACCCTACTTATGATTGGGGTAAGTCCAGTTATAAGTGGTTACTAAGTCCCATGGGCCTCCAAGTAACTCACAGGAGGTGGGGAGAAGATGCAAGACAAGAATCTGGACCTCTTCGAGTCAGCAGTCAAGCTATCTGAGATCCTTCCCTGGGATTCATAGTTTTGCTTTCTGGTGGGAAGTAGAACCTAGAGGAGGGTCCAAGTACGCAAATCTTAACGGTCTAGGTCCCCAATACCATTCAGATTATAGTATCTGGTGCCTCAAACCCTGTTTATTCAGTTACTTGGACCCTAAACCCTAAACCCTACCCTTGTTTGAGTCCTTGGAAGTAAAGGCGGGGAAAGGAGGAGTGGACCGAAGAAAGAGTTGACTACCACACGATTTCCGGCTTAACCCAGGCCCGTGATTAAACAAAACATTCCCCTAAAAAAGGGATTATACCAGGGATCCTAACATTTGGGCCCTTAAAAGGAGAGGGCTTATTCATCAAACCCTAAACCCTAAACTGCCATTTTCTTTTGCATTATCCCCATTTACCCCCTATATAATCCCTAATCTAACCCGTAGGGTCTACATTATACGGTGAAATTAATCATGGGTCTACCTTAGGACTTAGGGTTGGTACAGAACGGAGGAAAAGATCCCGACCGCAGTACTTGCAAAAGCCCCTATACAGGGTTTAGGGCATACCTGGACCTCAAAAGTCGGTGACAAAAGGCAATTATTCTGCATACTTTTGGGGCTGAGGTATGGGTTTAGGGTCATCCCCAATGTATACTACAGTCCCTTTATGCCCATTCCTTCCTTCTCTGTCAGCCATCTTTTCGCCTGTGGGCTTCCGGTAGACTGCAGAAGTCGCGTCTTCCGTAGGTTTTCCTTCGCCTGAACCCCAAAAGTATATAGTATATAGAATAATGGCCTTTTGGGCTAGTTTGAAAGGTTTAGGGCTATGATTTTACCTACTTTTGGGGTTCAGGTACCCTCAACCCATCATAGGTTGGGTACCCTAAACCCTAAACCCTTTGAGGGATCCTTGCTCAAACCTTAAGAGCCCAAAGTCTACAACTATCAGTAACTATCATCCCCCCCACGCACAACCTAAACAACCATTACGCGAATCAGAATCCCAACAGTATGTGATTGTTGTCATACTTTTTTTAGGGGGGGTTATGGGGATGTATAGGGTTTGGGGTTTACGGTTTAGGATTTGGGGTTCATGGGACTTAGTAACCACTTAAAACTGGGCTTATAACCCTACTTATATTTCTCCTAAATGGGCTTATAGGCGTTACTCCAATTATAAATAGGGTTCTAATTTCAGTTATAAGTAATTGCTAAGTCCCATGGGCCTCCAAGTACTAGATGCTCAGGGAGAGAGTCACGTTCCAGGGGCTCCCTCTAATCTCAAGTCCCAATATTTGCAGTTTGGAGCTGAGTAAGGGGGGTAGGGTTTACCTAAACCCACCTGGAGGTACAGTAGGTAAAGTACTTGCCCAGCGCCCTTAAGAAGCAGCGTAAAGGACCATCATTTTACATACTTCAATAAATTCAGGTAGGTGGGGTTTAGGGTCAACAGCGGTCAGGGTATTGTTGGTTATATACTCGGGGGCTTAGGATTCCGGATTGTACCTACAACTTGACCGAGGGATGTGGAGTTTCTGTCCCCCAGGTTTGCCGGTGGTAGGGCGTTATAGTGACCCTTAAGTAGATAGAATATGGGGTGTATGGGGATAATCAAAATATACCCATTGCCATATTCTATCTACTTAAGGGGGACTATACCTGAACCCCAAAGGTATGTAGAATAATGGGGTTTTGTGCTAGTTTGAAGGGTTTGATACTATTGTTTTACTTTTGGGGTTCAGTTAGGCACCACTAAATGCTAGGTCATGCGTCGGGGTTGCAGGGAGATGCTGCGCATGTCGCGCGTCTTCTGCGCGGGAACTGGCTTCTTACGAGCCACTGCCATTCTTTCACTTACTAGTGGGATCCAGGAAGACCCTGAAGGTGACGCCTACTGCCGGACGTTCATCCCTAAACCATACCTTAACCCCAAAATTATGTAAAATAATAGCCCTAAACCCAGAACAACAGCCTTAAGGCCATCGTTCTAGATACTTTTGGGGTTCAGGTAAACCCTAAACCCCAAACCCTAAAACTCTAAACTCTAAACTTGTTTAAACTTGTTTAAACCAGAAACCCGTTTAAACCCGGAGCCCGAACTTAGCCGAGCTGAAGCCTCCAAGAACCAGTTTAGGCTTTAGACTGTTGGCTTTACGGTTTTGGGTTTAGGGTCTTGGGTTTAGGGTTTAGGGTTTAGGGCTTAAACCCTAAACACTTAACCCTAAAAGCTAAACCCTAAACGTTTAGGCTTTAGAGTGCAAGGAAGGGGCCACTGAAGAAGATTGTGGCGGAGGTTGTCAAAGAGGAGCGGGCTGCAAGAAGGGAGAAGGCCGCTGCTTGGACCGAAATTTCATCAATCATGAAGTGCTAGACCCTGTAGACCCTAATCCCTAAACCTTACCTGAACCCCAAAAGTATGTAGAAGAATTGCCTTTTGGGCTAGTTTCAGAGATATTGGGGCGATTATATTACCTACTTTTGGGGTCAAGGTAACTCTATAATCCCTAAAACCTATAAACCCTAACAGGCTTCAGATCTTAGAGCTGAGGGTTGAGACTGTGGGTTCAGCATTCGGAGGCCTGGGCTTGGGCTTTGAAATCCTGGGCTCCTGAGCCAACCACCCCCCAGTGTTCTCGAATAGGTAGCTTCAGCTAGCAATAAGTCAGCTTAACTTAACTTAGCCCGAGATCTAGGGCAGTATTGTTGATATTAAAAATCCTGCATGACCCTAGTATACTATAGTACCATTATTCCCAAGGTATAAGGCACCTAGGGTCATGCAGGATTTTTAGTATCCACCGTAGTATGGTGGCAGGGGTGTTCAAGGAGCCAATGCTTACAACCTCGGAGCTTTGGCAAGTACAGGGCACCTTGCTGGCCACTACTGGTTCGGAGAATAGCTCGCCGTAAGGGTCCAAGGACCCAAATCGTAGGGCTTTAGTGCCCAAATACCATTCATATTATATTATTTGGGCCCTAAAGCCCTAATATCCTATTATTTTGGTCCTTGGACCTTTAGGGTAATGTCAACTTGTTGAATCTCTATCGCTCTTTGCTTCTTCCCGAAGATTCCTGTAGCAAAATCCCAGACTCAAGCTCTGGGCAAGGGTGGGGCTTCAAAGGCCGCACCCCGAGGCGATTTCTACATAGCCAGTTATTCGCAACGATGATGATAAGCGAACATTATCTGGTTTCATGGATCCCTCTGAAGCCTTGACATCGGATATTCAGGGCCCCCTCAACCTACACCTAAACCCTTATTCTTCAGGGTCTCCTTACACCTTGAATCCAGGGATCAAAATAGCGCAAAGCAGGTGTATCTACTGACTCTACCTAAACGGCAAAAGTAAGTAAGATAATTGCCTTTTGGGCTGTTTTAAAAAGGATTTTGGGCTATTATTTTAATTTCTACACTTAGAAAAAAAGCAAGCCCTAAGCCTCTATAGGCCAGCATGATTTGTAGACTCACATCCCCAGGAAGGGGCAAATCTCCCACCTTCTCCTTCCGAGCCAGAGATTCCAATGCCAAATGCACCCGTTGAAGCCTTTTACAATCCTCATGATGAAGCCCTCCGTACGCTTGCAAATCCGATGCCAGTGCTGAGGAGATGGACAAGTGGGGCCGTTTGGTTTTGGCAACTGTTCTTGAAGTGGTGTCGCTCCATACTTGGAAGCGGAGTTAAGGGTGTCGAAGATTTAGGGTGTCTTGAATTTTTCAAGGATGGGGATGTGAGGTTAGGGGCGATGTTCTTTCAATGTTCGCGCCCACATGTCTTTTGTGCACATATTGCTGCAGCACGAAGGGTACGGGACCCAAGTTTGGAGATCAAACTCAAATGCCCGCAGAAGGTATTTGATACATCTGCGCGAGAGCATGGCCCTGAAGTGAAAACGGGTTCAGTGCCCGGCAGCTATGATGCACTTGAGACACAACCTGTCGTGATGGGACCTTCCTACGACCTCAGCACTTAAAATAGGTTCTGGTCAGCCCTTAAAGAAACGGTGTGCTGCAACTACAAATGAGGGGTCACCCCATCTGGGTATGGCAAGCGGCCAAGAAACCCACCAGAGGCCTTTCTTCTTGAGCACTCAAAGGGGTTTTCCCACAATTTGGGGTACTGCTTTGGCAATAACAGGATAGTAGTATTGTGAGGTCTATATTGGGGTCGCCCTATTTGGAGAAACTATCATCATTGCATTGCACCCTCAACTTTCAAAGCACCCCCTCCCCGGCTAGAAGCCCCATGTACACTCGTTGTCACAAACATGAAACCCCAAGAAGCTCCTCGTTGAAAGGGCTGTCGTCCATACAGGGTTGCTTTTTGGGGTCCCATGTTCGTTTGGTGCAGGGGTAGCGCGTAATGCAGCAACTGAGGCAGGGATCGGTTTAGGGTTAAAGGTTTGGGGTGTAGGGCCTAGGAGATTCACCATAAATCCGTGGGGGCTGAGGCAATCACACATCTGGTGAACGAAAGATGGCTTCTAGGATGCAGTGGCACGTCAAAGCGATCCAAGTACTTGAGCTGTAGATAGTTAGCCCTGAAAGGGCTTCGCATACGGACCCCGGGGCGAAAGGGTAGATGGAGGATATCTTCTACGACTCCTCACGGTATCGCACTTACTAGGAAGTGGGGTGCAGAGGTCGTGCGAGATGCCGCCATCCACAGTATATAGTAGCATGTGCGATGTGACTACCGGGAATGCAGTGATGCAGCCTGTGTGGGTGAAGGGATAGCTTGGGTTTGGTTTTCTAAGCCGAAGCGCCAAACTGCAACAAATGGTGTCAAAGAGGGCTGCGATCTACTTCGGTGTAGGTCCTTATTAGACGTTCGTTTGATACTTCCCTGTGGTTACCTTAAGTCCTAAGCCCAAGAGTGTATAGAAAAATTGCATTTTAGGTAATGTTTAATGATCTTGGGCGCTTATTTTACCTACTTGTGGGGCCCAGGTGGGTGTTGTCTTTAGGCTACACCAGACCTGATATCTTAAACCCTGGAACCCAGTCCAAGGGCACGACCCCTAAACACGGAACGTGCATGTAACGGAAGGTTTAGGATTTAGGGGCCCTTCCAGGTTGCAGTTCAGGCCTCTGCCGTCAAATCTTTAGAGATACTGTCAGCCTTGCCGAAGAGTCCCAGTAAGTACCTAAAAAGTCTAGGGTGTAGGGTTTTAGGATTCAAGGTTTAGGGGCCCTTTCTTTCAAAGATAGGGGGCCCTTATATGCCCCAAAATATGACAATCTTTTCTTTTCAAACAATGGCCCCAACCCCGACAAATCTTGTGCCCTGGGCTTCAAAAAGCATCTGCAACTCTGGCCTTGGTCCGGGGGTATTTACTGGTTTAGGGTTTAGGGGTGTAGGGGTTTAGGGTTTAGGGGTTTAGGGTTTAGGGGTTGGGGTTCAACCTGGACCCTGGATGTCCTACTAGCTTTATTGGGGGGATTGCCCTACAACGACGTACAGTGCTGCAAACCAAAAATAAGTAAGATAATAGCCCCAAATCCTTGAAACTAGCCCAAGAGGCCATTATTCTACATCAGGTAATCCAAAATAATACCTGCCACAACCAGGATCCGATTTCAGGTGGATGGTGCAAGGGCAACCAGATATAACCCCTTGCAGATAGAACATGGGGAATACGAGGATCTTATTATGATATACCCAAAGCCATCTTCTATCTACTGAAGGGGGTCTCTAATTGAATAGGGTTGAGTGGACAGCCATGAAATCGTTACCCTGCCTGGAGGTCCAAGCACCAAAAAAATGCACTTTGGGTGCACAAAATTACATTGTATTTTAGGACTTGGACCCGTCGGGTTAGGGTAGACTTGCAGTTGAAACGTGACCCGACAAAGTCAAGCCCAATGCGAAGCGCCGTGGGTTTTGCAATAAATGCGCGAGGTTAGGGTGTAAGATTTAGGGATTGGGTTCAGAAATTAAGGTGGGTTTCAAGAAGTCTCGGGTTCGGGTGTAAGATTTAGGGTTTAGGGTTTGAAGGTTTGGGACTTTAAAGGTTTAGTCAGGTGCGCAGAGGTTTAGGGCAGCGACAAGCTAACTGTACTTGTAGTGGTAATCCAGTTTTAACAGACGTTCGAGAAGCCAGGGTACTCAGAGCATAACTGGGTTATAAGTGAAGGTATAATAAGTAGGTTGTAGATGCGAACCTCCAAGCAGGCCCTAGGCCTGAAACGGCAAACCCAGCATATCCCGGTCATACTTTTGACCCATCCTTTGCTGGCCTCTTTCCTGGACCCTCCAACTAACGACTCTTAGAGCCTTATCACAAATCCTACAGCCCCCTGTTTACTGGGTTGCCTAGCAAATTACCATATACTATGGGTGCTTAGTAAATCATATGGCTTCCTCCTTATAGTTATACTAATTTATCTAAGTTCCTGAACATGGAGCATCTGCGTATGTTGGCTGCAAGGTTTGAGTACATGACCGGCTTCGTGATTCTTCTGAACATGATCACCATTGGCTTGGAGGCGGTCGCTGAGGCAGCAGTTCAGGCAGAATCCTAGACCACAAAGGCTTAGGGTTTATCTACCGACCTAGCCAATGGAAGAACTTAAATTGCTAGGCCTTCCTTATTTGGTCTTCATATTAAAGTTTGAACTTTTTAGCCCTGGTTATTGGGGAGGAGAGCTTATGTAGGGCTTAGGGTTTAGTTTTCGGCATTTAGGGGTGGAACCTCGCCCCTTGACCCGAAGCCCTAAAAAGCGTCGGCTGAGGGTCCCACTTTGATTCTAGAATGTCCATACCCATGCTTTTGTCGGGGTAATCCACGGTACGGACAGTCAAAACATTTCGCTAAGCCCTGCAACCCTGAGACTGCAAACCCATGCCTCAGACGGTTTAGGGCTGGGTATGGTAAGGCCCTCAACCCTAAGCCCTAACTCTAGACCTTGTGAAAAATTTCAGAATCGCCCATGGGGAGGTTCAGGGAGCAGCATTTCAGACAACCCGTCCCTAACCCCTGACACCCCTTTCCAACAGGGCTTGTCGCACTGGCCCAAACCCTAGATTCTCTAAAATTTGTGTGTGCGTGTGTGTGTTTGTTTTGGGAGGCTCAATTTGGGAGCCGGCTGTCGACCCTACAGGGATCTTCCCTAAAGTCTATACACCCTAATATAGGGTCTAGGGCTAGGGTTCGAAGGTGCGCCCCCAGAAAACCCATTCTGATCTTTTGGGAGCGCCAGCACCCTGAGTTGAATTCAGCTAGCCCTGAGGGCCCAAGAACCCAAGATAGGATGTCAGGTAAGCCTAAAGCCTAAACTAAACATAGTACCCAATGCAGCTGCCATTTGTAGACTTATATCCCCAGGAAAAAAGGGTCAATGTTCGGAAATAGGATGTACTTTGGGCCAAAAGAGTTCCTATGCAGGTACTAGTGTAGGGTTTAGGGCTGAGGGTTTAAGGATAGGTGTGCTAGGGCAACATTACATACTAACAGGATACTTGGACGCTTTTGGCAAACCCCCCGATTGAAAGGAGCAAATAATCCCTGCTATGACCTAAAAAGGCTGAATGGCCCTGAGTAACCCGGGTTTAGCCCTAAACCCTACATTCTAAACCCTACAGTTTAGGGTTCAGGCTCCCTGGTAACCTTTTTACTACTGGGCTCCTTAAGTTAACAGCCGAGGAGCTGTCGCTACACAGCACAGATACCGAGTGGATCCGGAACGTTGAGCGTTTTTTTCTGGTCATCTACACCGTAGCGGCTTGGCTTAGAGATAAGGGTTTTGGGTTAGGGTTTAGGGTTTAGTGCTACGGTTTAGGGTTTAGGAATAGGGGCTTGGCCTTGAGACCTACGTCGACCCTGGATACCTTCAATTTTGGGGTTTTGCCTTACATCTGCGTAGGGCATACCCCTAAAAGGTTGGACATGCAGTGGCCCGGCGGCAATAAGCTGCGACACGCTAGGTTGTACAAAAAAGGTGTTTAGGGTTTGGGTCGCTAGTATATGACCCCAATATACCCCTACATAACCCCAATATTACCCCAATATTATCTCAACATAACCTCAATATTACTCCAACATAGGGTTTTCCCTGTTCAGGGTCTGCTAAGGCCTCCCTAAACCCTATAGTCCCCTTGAGTAGATAGAATATGGCGTATATGGGGATATATGCAAAGTCACATTCTATCTACCTAAAGGGGGACTATAAACCCTAAAGCCTAAACCCTAAACTCTGAAGCCTAAGCTCTACAGCCAATTCTCTAAACCCTAAAGCCTAAGGGCCTTAGGGCTCATAGCTCACAGACCAGGAGTTGGAAGCTTCAGAGTTTCAGTTTTTTTGGAGGGCTCCACATCTACAGATAATACTTACACTCGACCCAGGTTTAGGGTTTAGCGTTTTGGATATGCATGTTACGCATTGGAGCTATTTGGAGCCTTCGGGATTTAGGGGACAAGAGGCTTGCGAAAATAGGGTTTAGGGTTTAGGTTATACTTCGGATGTAAGGTTCAGGTATGAGGGTCAAGGCTTGCAGGGCTTAGTGCTCAGGATTGGCCCAGTTCTCATAGTGACAGTGCAGACTTGACCATGACCCTTAATTCGTAAACCGGAAGCCCTGCTCCATCCCAACCCTGAACGCAAACCCCTCAACCCCAAACCCTTGATCTCGAAGCGCAGCCACACTCAACACTATAGGAGTTGATCCTGCGCCTTGTGGCCGGCGGAAGACGGATCATGCGAAGCTGGTGGTTTCTAGATTTCACGAACAGGTGGGGTGTAAGGATATCACCCCAAGAATACGGGCATACGGGGTCATATAGGGGGAATGGAAAAGAAAATGGAAGCTACTATTTAGGGTCTAGGCTTAAGGCGTGAGGGATAGGACTCCCAGTAGTAGAGAACCAGCTTGAAAAGAACATGGAAATGAAATGGATACTTGGATGCTAGTGTTGTAGGGGTATTTTGTGTGTGAGATTGAGAGTTCGGGTGTTTGGGCTACTGGGTTGCTGTCTTAGACTAAGTTACTATAAAAAGGAGAACCTATTCTTTACCATATACCCGTATTATGGTAACTTAACTTAAGTTCCTTAGCAGCAACCCAGGCTGGGGTTTAGGAATTCAGCCACGCGGTTTAGGGGTTAGGGTTTGGGTTATTGTTGGCCTCACACGCTTTGGTGGTTGGTTTTCAGGGTTTCCAACAGATTGGGATCTCATTTCTAGGAGTCCTAGTGGGTGCTACATAAGGGCACCCTTGGTTGTGATTTTTTTTAGGATTCAAGGTTTAGAGCTTGCTGAGAGGGATGTAGGGCCTTTGACTTGCGGTATAGGATGTCCAATAGGTTTGGAGACCTAAGGAACACCAATTCGTGTGACTTACAATAGCGTGCCGACCCTACGTGGGGCAAGATATCCTCAATCAACAGTACACTCTGAAAACATGCCTACGGTGGATGCAAAATCTTGTGCTACATTATCCTGTACCAAACCCTAAACATTAACCAAAACCCTAAACCTTCAGCGCAAAGGCCTGAAGAGGTCCTGGAACTAGGGAATCAAACATGGGTACAGGCTTTCTTCCATCAACAGCACGTTGCTCCTGTTATACCCAAAGTGCCTGATCCTGGAATTATGGATTGGAACATGAGTGCAGCCTTTCTTCCATCAACAGCATGTTGCCCCTGAACCCCATATCCATGTGTGGATTGCTCTAAAGGTCCTTGCAAAGAAGGGACCATTGGGAATACACTTCCAGGTTCAAAGGGAAAGGGAATCCTAACCAAACAGAGAACTTACATTATGGCCAGTTTGGGGACAGTCATCTTGAACAACTGCCATTTGGTAAGCCCAGGTTTCTGATGGACTTCTTTCTGGTCACGGCTCCTTGCATCGCGAGTGCTGTTTACAGACCCAAAGGGTCCATGTAGGCATATAGTATAATCTTAGACTTAGGGCCGAAAGAGCTTCCCATTTAAGTACTGCAGGGCTCAAGTTTATGCCATGTATATGGACCCGGGGGTGAGTGCTTCAGAATGTGCGGAGTCTTTGCAAGAGGCATCTGATCTTGTGACTCAATTCTGCTCAAAAGTCTGGACAGGCAGGATTGCGTCAAAGGTGTGCCAGGGGAATTCATATGGGACGGTGGAGCAATTTCATCTGCCATTCATAAAGTTAAAGTTTATGTTGCGCGTGATATGCAATGAGTTTTGGCTAGCGCCATAAGAATGCTAGCTAGATTTGTTACTTCTCTACTTGCGGCGTCATGGGGACTTAGGAAGTAGGTCAAGAAGCCCCGTAAGCCATATAATTACCTCAATCATGTCAATTATTTGCCTATAGTTTCCATGACCCTAAACCCTAAACAATATCTAGTACGTGGGGTCCCTGCACAAAGCCATCCAAAAGACAACATTCTCCGCACCGTAAACCCTAAACCCCAAACCCTAGACCCTAAAGCCTAAACCCCAAACAAAAGCCGTTCGCCTGCCACAGCCGAACCTGCTGCTTCCAGGGGCGAAGTTACCCGTGCACTCAAGACGAAGATCGAAAGGCCTGGATGCGCATTGGCGCATATGTGGCAAAGGGCAACCAGAAGCGCTTCTACCTCACGAAATTCGCGGAGCAGTACGATGCATGCAGGAAGTATCACTGGGCCGAGATCTACGGCTCCAAGCGCACTGAACATGAGTGGGGCAAGGAGCTTGGTGCTAAGGACCGCCAAGAATTCCGAACACGTTTGGAATCCATGTACGTTGATCTTGAGCATCAGAGCTTCCTTAGGGTTTAGGGTTTTGGAACCCCTAAATATTAGGTGCCGTAATCTAGTCTATTCCAAAACGGCCCATAATCTCGAGAACAACCCAGATGTAGGTACTGGGCCTCAGAGTACTTCGGACGCCTTCGGGATAAAACCTTAGGGTATGGGAGAGAGAGGGGGATGAGTACGCCCCAGATCCCGATTCGTAAGAGATGTCTCCAAGGCACTGTCTACGGCTCAGGGTTTCGTAGGGGTCTACGATTTCTGCATGCAAGGGCGGCTCTAGACAGCATGTGCATCAGTCTCACACGGGTGCACACGGGAAGTTGCCGTCCAATAATACTGCATGCCTTAAACCCTAAACACATAAAAGAAGTCCAGGCTCCTTCCTGGGGATTACATAGGGACTACTATTCGGATTAACCCTCCTATTCCTTACTAACTAATGACTCAACAGCGCCTTAAATCGTGAACCTTCAAACCTAAGCCCTGGAATCCTTCAACCATAACTCCACAAACCTACAGCCCCAAACTGCGTGCCCTTTGCTGAGCTTCATGGGTGCTCTCAAAAATCCAGGCCTTCTTTTCTCGGAGTATGTAGCGATTTGGTATCTAAGGGGGGCCCTATCAAATCCGGACATTCCCGTCAAAGTCTTGTCATGGAAAGTCAGGATAATGGGAAGAAATCAGCACCCGCCCAAAGGAGTCCTCCATGCCTTCTTCAAGACTAGCACCTGAAAACCTAAAGTAAGCAAACCAACAGCCTAAAACCCAGAAGAGCCAACCCAGAAGCCATCATTTCACATACCTTAGGGGTGCAGGTAGACCTTATTGGCTCAGAAAGGTACGTTACTGGGCCCCCATTTTTGCGTAGGTAGGACTTTTAAGGTTTTTATACATTGCAATGCGTCTTGATGGAAGGGCATAGGCAATCAGGAGCCTCCTAATAGGGGAGGACAAGGGGCCAGATTAAGGACTAAGCAAGCACAGGGCCACAGGACC
>CAJNIZ010026546.1:12577-31293 GCA_905231905.1 Symbiodinium pilosum | reverse complement strand
CTTGTCCGGGTGGGATGGCTCCGGACCGACTTTAGGAGAGTTCTCGCCGCAACCCATTCCATTCCAAGGAGAAGCCTCCCCACTCTTGCTTCGCTGAGAAGAAGCCAGGCAGGAAGAGTCCTGCCCACTCTGTTTATGGAAGGAGCTTTGTGTGGCAGGAGCCAGCCCCCGCTGTTTCTGGGGCAGGAGCCCATCGTGTCTTCAGAAAGAAAGGAGGGAAGTCCTCCATACTGTTAGAAAAAAACCTAGGACCCTTCCCAATGAGCGGAGGAGAGCCCCGCCAGGACAAGGCCCCCTCCAAAGCTGTTCTATACAGAGGTGAGAAGAGTTTGCATTCTTGGGAGGAGCCAAGGACCCCAGATCTTCACCCCAAGAAATGCACCTAAAACGTCCCAAACCAGCCAAAAACAACGGAAAAATCGGGGCCCTGTAACGTTCTATTGGCTGGTTGGGGTGTCTTAGGGTGTATGGGTTCCCCCACAAAAGGCTAAGCAAATTACTCCCATGGAAGCATTTTTAAAAGTGCGGGATCCATGCTCCAAAGAAGCAACTTCCAAAGGTAAGCAAGGAGAGACTTGGGATGCCGTCAAGCTGTCTTCGAGTTGCAGTGTTTACCCTAAATCTTACACCTTTAGGATTCAGGCTTCGGGTTGCACTTGGAGGGTGTACGGCAACAAAGTGCTTTTGGCTCGCAAACACTTGGAAGTTCAGGGTCAACTTGCGCGAAGGTTTGAGCTTGATTTCTTCACTGACGTATGAACCTCCAAGTACTTCTTTTCCACATGTAGAAACCTGATGGCTCAATGCCCCCTCAACTAGTCAAACCTGCTATTGTCCTACATACCTCGGGAGTCCGAGTACTCCAAACCATTTAGATGAAGTTAAGATATGCCCGAACCCAAAAAAGAGCTCTCCAGATTTGCAAATGCTTCCTACGTCGCTTGACGCGAAAGCCTAATACTAAAGCTTCAAAACTTCAACGCCCTCAAAAAGCTGAACCCTCACTCCACAATGCACAGCCTAGGGTTTGGGGTTCATTCCCTTCATTACATATTGGCACTACATTGGAGATGTTTATGATTGAAAAGGGAAGGGGATTACATAACAAGAGGGGCTTCGGTAATCCTAACCCTCACCGGAGAACTGGAAAAGATAACGTGGCACTTTTCGAAGGGACAACATACCCTAAACCCTAAATCCCAAACCCTGAACCCGAAACCCTAAGCCCTAAACCCTAAGTCCCAAACCCTGAACCCTAAGCCTTAAACCCCAACTCCCCAAATTCTCCATTATCTGCATACCTGAAACCCCAAAGCCGAAACCTTTACCGCCCTCAGACCCTCAAACGCGGCTTAGGGTCTGAGGTTTACGGTTTAGGGTTTAGGCCTTAACGCAGTTTAGGGCTTAGGGTTTAAGGTATCGGGTTTAGAACTTAGCTAAACTTCCCAGATCTCCTTTGTCTTTCGGATTTTTCGTGATAGCAGAACCCCTAGGAAGTATGAAGGTTCATATGTGTTAATTTAGGATCTTTTTGTGTTTTTGGGTGGTTTACAGACTTACCTGCGCTAGTACGTGGCCTTCAACTTCAACACAATGTATGTACAGGTTGCCATTACGGGTATCTTGGAGGTCTCAACTGCCCTATTCCTTCAAACCGAAACCCGAAATCCCAAACCTATACACCTTAAACCGCTACACCCTGAACTGCTCAGCCCAGGTTGGTATTTTGGCGCTGGTATTCCTGCCGCTGCTGGCGGGCTCGAATAACGAGGAATTGGGCTTTGTTGCTGGCTTCAGCGTTTCAGGCTTTAGGCTTTAGAATGCTGCTTTTGAGTGGTGGAGGCCTATGAGAAGAGGGCTGTTTGAAGTCGTCGCATGGAAAACATGGTGACTACTTTGTAGGCGTATGACACGCCATCATTTCCGCAGCGCTCACGGAGGGCTTGACCAGAGCCTACAAGCCATTGCGGAAGACAATGCCCAGAGAAGCTTACAAGATGCAATCAAGACCACCGTATTGTGGCACAAGCTCATGAGATCATACGGCATTTCCAAATTGCGGGTCTGCCTTCCACGCATTCAAAACACGTCAAACTCTGAACTGTAATGCCCTGAACCCCCGTCCCTAAACCCCGAACCCTAAACCCTCGACCCCCCAAAACCCTTACCCATGATCCTTTCTTTACGCAGGCACTAGAAAGTCAGGGCTAGAAATCCAAAACTCTATCCCAAAGTCTTCGAGTAGCTATGCCTTGAGTTCCGATAACCCTGAAACCTAAGCCCTAAACTTTGATCTCTAAACCCTATAAACCTTATCCCTAAACTCTAAACCCTAAACCTATACAGGTGCCTGGAGTTTTGGGGTATTGAAGCAGTCCTGAAAAACGTCGAAGAGTCTGTTATCATTACAATCATCAACATTATCATCCTAAAATGTCAGTCCTGGAACCAGAATACTAAAACCCTCATGCCTAAAACCTACACCGTCAGGTAGGTTTTGTAGCTTCTGAGAAGCCTGCGGGGCCCAAACCTTAATTCACAATGCAGAGGACTCCGCGCTTGCCGGCTTTGAGAAGGCCGCTTCCTGGAATTTGAGGTCTAGGATTTAGGGTTTGGGGTTTATGGGTTTAGGGTCCAGGGTCATGGATGTTGAGGAAGGCTTTAATTACCAGAGAGGTATCAATAAGAAAATAGAGACTATGCTATAGGGTGCAGGTTGTAGCGGAGGCTCAAAGTATGTAGCACCATGGCCTCTTTGACTATTTGTGTAGGTTCTTGGCCACTCGCTTGCTTTGTTTGGAGGTCCACATACTGCTTGATCAGATGTTGGGGGGTGGGTTCCAGTTTTACTGATTAGGGTTTAGGGCTTTGGGTTTTACATGCAAATATCTGTTTTGGCAAAGGAGCTGCTAAGGATGTGAACAGGCAAGGCATTCCGCCCTTCGCCACATGAAGGGAAGTTGACTTAAGAATAGGGGTGCCCTAGCGGACCCCAGGGAATTTAAGCAGGAATCTACCCGGGGTCCTTCTTACGGATTGTTGGGGAGTTGCAGAAGCTCGCATGCAGGGATGTTGGGATTACATGCATCTCTCTACAGAAGATTCGGTTGAGCATGACAGAGATTCGGGGTAAAAGAAGCATCCAGGACCTACTGTAGCTACTGAAGTTCTACTGCAGCGCCCAAGCACTTTCGATTGCACACCCAAAGGTCTAATTTGAAGGTCCCTGGGCCAGATCATGTTAACAACTCTACATGTATGTAGTTCCGGATCTCTGCTTAAGGGTGTTGGATTGCGTGCTTTGGGTCTTGAGGTACATAGGCTTCCGGGTGTAAGGCCTTTTCGGAAAAAGCTTCGGTCAAGAGTGCAACCTGAGCTTCTCTTGTTTGGGAACCAGTGTTCTTCAGGCCTCAGGAGTCAGTGGCTTTTTGTGGGGTGGGGCTGTCAGTCGGACATATACAGGGCCGTATCTCAACTGCGAGGCTTTAGTATTGGGGCTTAAGGTCTCAAAGGTATTTGTTGGGACTTACCGTTCAGGATCTTGAATTTGAGAACCAATTCCACGTACCCTGTAAGCACTGCGGCTTCCAAAAAGTATGGCCCATAAGGACAATTGTCCTTGTAGAAAGGGGGCTGCATTAGGGCTCCATGTTAGGGCGGAACCTACACTAAAAGCACAAAACCTTAGCTGGACCCTGCATGTCTTTTCTTCTTCTGGGGGGGGTAGGTTATCAGTTTCTGGAGGGCAGGTCCCAACAAAGGTAGGACATGCACTATCCGGGTAGACCCTGAAGGCGCGGTCCTCTGTGCAAGTATCCTGGTTCCCGCATCTTAGACGGCAAGCCTCACCTATGCCCTATAGATCCGGTACTGCCCCCCCCCTGTAACAGTTGGAAAATATTGATAATATACAACACTATAGTTATATTCCTTGTATGACCCTCTAATATAGACTGTTACAGGGTGGGGGCAGTATGTAGTATGTAACCTATAGATTAAGGAGCCTGATTCCTGCAAAATCCGAGCTTCCGAATTTTGAAACCGGCCCTTGCTGCCCTGATAGGTCGCCATGCGTGACCCCTAAAACCGGAACCCAAAGACCCAATGCCAATGCATCCCTGCGTACCCCAAACCCTAACCCTGAAGCGTGCCCAGAACCTCAACTACTAAACCCACAGCCTTACACCCAAGACATTTCAAGGTCAAACCCCTAAGTCCTGAACCCTAAGCCCGAAACCCATATATACCCTAAACCCTAAACCCTACTATTCAAGGTCCTGGTGGTGCGTGGTATTCGTCTGCTTCGCCTTGTAAGGGCATTGCGGATGATTGGTCACTTCAAGGCCGCGAGTGTGAGCTGATTTAGGGTTTAGGGTTTAGGGTGGGGATATAGGGCTTAGGATGTAGGTTTTGGGGCTTAGGGTTTAGGGCTTCGGTTTTTGGCGTTAGAGCTCAGGGCCTAGGGTCCCACATACATGCAATGATTGCTTCTAACGCCAAAATAAAGGGCAAAAAGGCTACAATGTACTGTTTGGGAGGTAGGGAGTGTATCTGGAGGTTTTGGCATGTGGGGCTTGGGGTCTACCTTGACTTTGGGCGTCTGCCTTTTGGGCGTCCTGTCTTGCATTCTGTAGGGTACATCAGTATATCCCCAAAGGGATGTGACGTCCGCGGTTTGGGTTTTGGGGCTTGAAGTTTATTCTAAACCCTAAGCCCTACACCGCTCATCCTAAATCCTAAGCCCTACATAACTTCCTAGCCTTTGATTTTTCGTTTAACCTGGAAGAAAGTAGAATAATTGCCCTTTTGTGCTATTTTGGAGGATTTGGGGCTATCATTCTGCCTTCCTTTGGGGTTCCGGAAGTGCCTACTGCCGCGCATCTTTGGTTGAAGCGACATGTGTAAGGGACTCGTGCTGCTGTCTTTCGAGACTGTACTGGCCCCTAGCAAGCCGTCCTAGACATCCGGGTTTAGGATTTAGATCCCGTGTAAGGGACTCGTGCTGCTGTCTTTCGAGACTGTACTGGCCCCTAGCAAGCCGTCCTAGACATCCGGGTTTAGGATTTAGATCCCATCATGTCCTGGAGTCTTTGAAGGTTATCCTCCTTTCGAAGGCGTCTAGGACGGGTTCCATACTAGTCTGGGGAAGTCGGAAGGGTAGACGCATTGTCCTTGTCCACTTCCCCTGCGAGGCACTTTGGACTGCGCCATATGTTTTTTCTTAAAGTTAGGGTTCTTTCTATCTCCCCACACCGCAATGGGAATACCGAATTTGAGAACCTCCCACAGAAGTCACTGAAACCATGCTGCAAGCCCAGCGTACTTGTGCGAGGCAAAATCAGATCTGCAAATGTCGGGGAGCGGATGGAATTTACGCTGGAACCCAAACCCGGTGTCCGGATGTTGAGAGGCGTGATCGTATCAACGCTTGTTTGGTCTTGTTCAGCGCATGATCTGCGAAGGGCTCCATGCAGCATATGAAGATAATGAAGAGATGACCCTTAATCCCGAAACCTAAGCCCTGAGCCCGTAAATCCTAAATCGCTACACCCCCAAATCCTAAACCCTAAACCCCCAAACTCTTTCAAGGGGGTTACATACGGGTATATGGAAGACACGACTATAGGGATTATGAAGGGTGATTATAGGAGTTTATACTCTAGCTCAAACGGCCCAAAATCCTAAACCCTAAATACTACCTGGAGGGTCATGGGGACATGGGGATATTGGGGTACTATATGGCGTACAGGGCTTGTTAAATTCACTAAGTCCCCAAGACTTTCCAATTAAACCCTTGTACGAACCACGAGTCGGCTTTTCGCCGCCTGGTGAACAGAGGCGCTGCAACGAAAGAATAAGCCAAACCCTAAACCCCAAAACCCCAACTCTTCACCCTAGGCCCAAGCCCATGAGACCTAAACTTTACATGCTAGGGGTCATGTGAGCCATTGTCTTAGCTCCTAGTATCCCCGTAATAACTTCTACAAAGCTGCCATATTATACCCTGTATCACCACCCAAAATCCTAAACCCTATATAAACCCCTTTAAGGAGTTTAGACTGCAGGTCATGTGGCGATTGGTTTACAGCTTGCTCACTGCTGGGCAGACAATGCAGCTGGGGCGGAAAGTCAGATATTGCCTGAATCCCCTTTAAGTAAGGGGTTGTTCAGGGAATAGAAGGATATACAGGGATGTAAGTGTTATATACGTTTATATAGGCTTATATAGGGACACCTGGGGTTATATAGGATTAGGCTTTAGGTTTGTCCTTAGCATCAGCACTTGGTAGTTGTTCTTCCTGCTCCCTTGCTGCCGCGCTCAAATAGCGTCCCAAGCATGCTGGAATGCAAAGGCTCTTTGGTGTTTACGTAGACGCCCTGGGGAATGGGGCAGTAAGGGATGCGGTTTAGGGTTTCGGTTTTACAGAACAATCCATCGACATCTCCTTGCATTAGGTGGAGAGTGAAATATGGACGGAAGCTTTCCAATAAGTATCAATAAAACGGAGAAATCCTTCCACGCTAACACTGGAGGGAGGGCATATATGGATTCTAAAACTGTCCACAACCCTTTTTCTAGTCGTGGAACCCGAAGCCACTGAGAGTGCTGGAAAAGTTTGGGAGGCTACTTGGAGTTCTTGAAGACTTGGGTAATTGGGGGCTTTGCGGTTTATAGGGTTTGGATTTTCAGGCCATTGCCTGAACATCATTTGTTCTACGGCCTACTGCCACTAATACGACCTTTGCGGCCGGCGGGGACACTACTGGAGCTCCAAACGCAACGAAGAAGTCGTTACGGACTCCTATTTTCAAAGGAAGAACTTCATTCAGTTGTGTTATCCATGAGTCGAAAATATCTTACTGCTTCATAGTAAGGAATATGGAATATGCTATGTAGGGACTTTAGTTCCCTACTAGGAACCAGTAAGAATATGTATGTGCAAGCTTTGCAGAACTTCCTGTGCAAAAGCTCAGGACAATTCTTGCTTTGGAAGTCCTACAACCCTAAGCCCCAAGGCCTGTATACCTCTAGATGATAACCCCTGAACCCGAATAAGCTCTAGTGAAACCCCAACAAACCCTAAACCCTGCCCTACTTTTTTGGAACCCCCATAAACCCCTAAACCCTGCACCCTTCCCCCCCCCCCCCCCTTTCCCAAGCGCGTAGTCGGCTGCAGGCTTTCTGCGACGGCGCTGATTCTGCTCTCACTTTTCATCTTCGGATGCATGAGCGTTGAGATGTCGCCTGGACCTGGCTCAGATCGGCGAGGGTCTAGGGGTTCAGGGTTTAAATGTTTAGGGGTTAAGGGGTTGGGGGTTCAGGGGTTTACAGTTTCAGGGTTTAGGGGTTTAGGGCTTGTGGGTTTAGGGGTGTCTCAGTGAGGGAGGGGGTGGGCTGGTGCTGGCAGCACCCAGGCGCGCTCATGACCGGCAGGAGCCCACCCCCGCTGGCGCTCCACCCGTGCCTCCACCTTTACGGGTTTAGGGTTCTCTCGAACTCTGCTCGCGCTCCTGGCTTCTTATTTGTTTTTTTGCACTTGTCTAAACCAGGCGGGTGCACGGTTTTAGGCTGCATCTGGTTGGAGGCTTCTTGTGTTTTTTGAGATGGAGCCTCGCCTTGGCGGGAGGCCTCGAAGCCGTTGAAGCCCCGAACAATCTGGACCTGTCGAAGCCAGCTGAATAGAAGCAAGCGGCGTCTACCGCCACCCGGGTGCCAAGGCCCGTCGCCTCGCAGCCGACCGAGGGATGCATTCCGCAGGAGGTGCGGGGTAGCCGGTGAGGGGCTGACATGTACGCAATGTCAAGGAAGAGGCAAAAGACTGTCCAGGACCGAGACTGAAGCGGGGGAGTTAGTGGAAAGCAAAACCGTGTGCAACAATGAATGACTGAAAGCGCTGTGGTCAAGTCGGCCGCTGCAGACCAGAAAGCTGGCAGGGCCCCCGCTAGTCGAAAGACGGGTAGACGGAGAACGAGACGGGCGCCCGACAAGAACCAGGCAAGTCCAAACAACCAGCCAAGACATGCCTCTCCGATCTCAAGTCTAGAAGCCAAGACTTCAGCGGCGCCAATGCTGGAAACAGGGTTCTGGCTACACGGAATAATCGTGTCAGCCTTGGCTCGCAAACGCTTGACGAGGGGATTAAATACGCGACTACTATATAGGGCTTACTCAAGGGAATACTAGGATTTTAGACTATAGCTTATGTTGGTGGTGATGGTCAACTGACCATTTTGCTACAAAGACGTTGCCAAGAGAGAGGTTCGGGGTAGGAAAACATTCAATCTATAAGCAGGTTATGCTCTAATGGCTATTGTTATAGACAATTCTAGTGTTTGTAACATACCTAGTCCAGCTAAAGCTAGACCCCAACGTCTGCACCCTGATGTAGAAGCTTGAAGAACTGGTTTCATTATCTTTATTGGCCTCATATGTGCAAAAAGTGTTTCTTGTACCTATTGCCTTATCCCGAGCCCCCCAAACCTACTCCCTAGCCCTTGGAACGCAAAACGGGAGCCGGGCTACAACTCAATGGTTGAAGCTGTAGAATTTAGGGTTCAGTGCTTAGCTTTTAGGGTCTCGGGCGTCGCCTTTAAAGTTCGAGTCTTTCGGCTTGGAGTTTAGGTCTTAGTGTCCTTGGACTGCTTGGCCCTCAGTAGGGAGTGACAAAATGGACCCCTGTAGCCCTTAAGCCCTAAACCCGAAACCTAGCCCTTTGTTGTATTTCCTATAGCTCATCCCGGCATTGTCTTGCTAAAGGAGTGGGATCCTGCTGACCCCCCATCCTGAACCTTAAGCCTTAAATCGCCAGACCTGCAATACTTAAACTGGCATTTGGTTAGTTGGGAATGAAGGAATGCAAAACCAAATGGAAATTATTAAAATAGGTTAGAGGCTACTATAAGGATCCATTCCGTCATCCCTAGCGAACCCAAGGCCAGTAGAAGTCCTATCCGAAGACCCGTGAGATGGATCCTAACTACGGGCCTTCGCTTGGTCTTGTAGTGGGGTATATGGTAGATAATAGATATATAATATATGAAGACACAGGATTAATGACCCATACTAGAAGCTCATAGTCCCGTAGTTCCCTTACCTTCCGAACTTCGATGCTAGCCCGGCAAATAAACCCTTTGGAAACCTTAAGGCAATAGTACGTACCTTCTGGCCCAGGTATATGCCATATGGCTATTTCGAGCCCTTTGGAGACCTGTGATCAAGATGTTCTCAAAGATCTTCAAGCCTGATGGGATGAACTTTAAGCCATGAGTCCGTTAACCTAGATCGTAAGCCCCCAAATCATAAGCCCTAAACTCAAAACCCTAAACGCTGAGCCTGAAATCCTAAACTCTAGATCCTAAACCCGAAATTCTAAATCGTGGAACCATATAACAAAAAGCACACTAAGCCCTCAACCTTAAACCCTTTATTTGAGGCCTGAAAGCACCTCCAACCATCTCAAACCCTGAACGGTAATCCCTAAACCCTACTCCCCAAAACCTAAACCCAATCTACTCCAGGCTAAGTATGTCTCGGGCCTGAAAGCACCTCAAACCATCACAAACCGGTGCCTAGAATACACAGCGAGCCTGATCTCATCAAAGATCCGGTGACGCAGCTCATAGTGCAGGAGCTTTGGGTGTACCTGGACCCCTAAGGTATGCAGAACAATCACCCTTGGGGTGTCCTTAGGTGTCTTGCAGCATCTCCTTACTTACTGCTGTGTTCATCTAGTCAGTTTTACGGCTCAGGGCTCATGGTTTAGGATTTCGGGCTTAGGCTTTTGGACCGGGCTGAAAGGATAGGATCTAAGACTATGCGGAATACCTACCTTGGGCCCTTCCGTAAAGTCTTTCAGAGTTGCGCGCTTTGGGCTATTTGGATCCGTAACGTTTGAGGGCTTAAAGGTTG
Organism: Symbiodinium pilosum; assembly: GCA_905231905.1. NCBI lineage: Eukaryota > Dinophyceae > Suessiales > Symbiodiniaceae > Symbiodinium > Symbiodinium pilosum. Next base: position 21,383 of record CAJNIZ010026546.1, on the reverse strand, counting down.
GGGACTGTCCTAAAGCAGAAGCCCTATAGTCCCCCTTAAGTAGACAGAATATGGCTTTGGATATATAAAAATAAGATCCCCATATACCCCATATTCTATCTCTTTACAGGGGACTACAGGTCCCTGATACTTGATGTGGATTGCAGGACTGCGGGGTGAAGGGCATGAACCCTAAGCCTCATAAGGTGCGGGGTTTAGGATGTTCGAAGGATTCCTAAACCTTCACCCGTACAGTATGGCGGTCAAAATAATTACCATTAATGTTTTTAGGTTTTTTGAGGTGCTCGGTACCACAGTTCTACAGGGCTGGGAGCCCATCATGGAATGCCAAATGAAGCCATGCTCCAAGGATCTAGTACCTTCCACCCTCCCTTCAAATCTCATGCTTCCAGGGTCAAGCCAAAGCCCGGGTAGCCCACCTACTGCACATTGCTATACACACGTCAGCTACCTCGGACGCGTTTTGAGAACACCCCTGTGCGTTCTTGGGAGGTTTGGGAGGGCCTGGGAAGGCCGTGGAGGCCCGGAGGCTTATGAGGTTGTGAATTGTTGGGCGGTTAAGGTTTAGGGTTTAGGGTTTAGGGTGGTGAGAAGGTGGCGAAGCAGAAAAAAACCATCGTGGTCCAGAAGTCCATGGCCCTGGACCCGCCAGCCGTAAGCCCTCCAATTGCTCAACCGCACACCTTAGAATCCCTAGACCATGAAGACCATGATGTCGAAACTCCAGTCGGCCACAATCTAAGGTTGGAACTATAGGCCATTAGCATGGCCCAATAAACCTGCTGTCTTTACTTGCCCAATATATACCCTATAAACTGTAGAAGCCGAATTAAACGCCCATAGTTGCCATAGTGAGGACCCAAGACATAATCGTAAGTCCCTAAAGAACTGCAGCCGGGAAGGAGCACTTCAGCACACTTCCAAAGGCTATACTGACCTTGGTGCAGATGCTCGACCTACTCTGTAGCGTTTCAGGTAGGATTTAGGGTTTGGAGGTTTAGGGTGTAGGGGATTTAGAGTTTAGGGCTTGGGGTTCATAGCAGGTTGGGCCTTAAACCCTAAACCCTAGCCTGGGTGATGCAAGACTTGCTCCATCCAGAACATCCTGCTGGTGGTTAGTAGGGAATGAGGGAATATATTCCCTATATAACCTCTATACGACACATTCCCTTTCTCCTTGGGACTTAGCTTGGACCTTAGACCCTTAACCCTTTGGGTTTTCCTTATATTCCTATTAAAGGTACCTAAGGGTTAACCCTTAGTAGGGGTCCTAAGTGTCACGTAGCTTTCTCTTTACTAACCACCAGTAAGACATACTTGTCTAATGGAGCTCCCATCTGTGTGTTCCGCCAAGGAGACGGCAATACTCTGGCGTAGGTAGACCCTGAAGTGGAGATATGGGGGTTTCCCAAAATTAGGGGTGGGGTCCCAATAATAAGGGCTATAGTATTTTGTGATCTATATTGGGGTCCTCCTATTCAGGGAAACTACCATATGTTTAGGGTCAGGGGTTAAGGTTTGAAGGTTCAGGGTACGGTCTACTAATAGCAAAGAATAATGTGAACAGCACTTGTAGTAGTAACAGTGGTATAATGGAGAACAAAATGGAAAAAGAGAATGGAAAAAATGGAAGCCTAAGCCCTAAAGCCAAATCCGAATGGAAAACGAAATGGAGCCTAGCTCAAGCTGCTGCACGGATAAGTTTCGGTTTTGAGGTCGTTTCGGGGATTGGTGTTTTAGGAAATTAGGGTTTAGGGTTTAGCCTCCCTTAAGTAGATAGGATATGTGGTATATGGGGATCATATTATAATATACCCAAAGCAAAGGCATATTCTATGCATGGGCTCTGGAAGTCCTACCTTTTCCGGGTTATTAAGCATACACAAACTGGGGGGCGGGGGGGGTTAGGGTTTAGGGTTAGGGTTTCGGGTTTAGGGGTAGGACATCCAGGGTCCCGGTAGTAAGATGGCTTCCGAGACGTCGTGCATAGTTTTCAAGATGAATACAAGGACGCCTTCAGCACTTCAGGGTTCAGGACGTACTTTCAAGTTGAAGGTAATTTTCAGCTGCAGTTACCTAAACCCCAAAAGTAGGTAAGATAATAGCCCAAAACATCTAAAAACAGCCCAACAGGCGATAATTCTACATACTTTAGGGGTCCAGGTATAACCCACTTATAAGTTAGGGGAGCGAAAAGTGGGTTCTAGGTACTGCTATAATTGTTCTAAGCCTCCAAGTAGTGATTTTGGCTTCGGGGTTTAGCATGTAGGGCTAAGACACCCCACACCCCCTTATCCCCTGAATCTTAAACGTGCATATTTATGTGTCGTGGCTTCGATAGACACTACTCGATAGTAGTGTTGGTGTGCAGAGCGAGTGTGCAGAGCGGGTGGTTATACCAGTACGAACGGATTAGCTGGCTTGAGGTTCAGCCCTGAACCTTTGAATTCTAGGAAACACCCGACATGCCCTGGGCATCCCCCCTAAAGCAAGTGAAGAGGCATACAGTTTGCTTTGCACAGATTCTCTTTTTGGAGTCTTTCTGGGGAACCTTACAGACAAGTTCAGAAGTGTGGGTCTAGGGTGTGGTAGTTCATAGCCAAGCCCTACGCTCTTAAGACCCTTAACCTTAAACCCTAAACCCTAGACCTTATATACCTGTAATCCCAGTGTGAAAGTGATGAAGATGTGTCTTCTGTGAAGGTCCCCTCAGCCAAGTATCCGCGCCCACTCCCCATGGAGTAGAGAAGCCCTTCCCCTTGTAATAAACATTCCCTCAGACGCTGTATCAAGGATGTTTCCTACGCACTTGTTGTTTGATGCTTAGCTTGTTGTAAGGATTCCCTGCCATAAACTTTCTAGGCAGAAGCCAGAGCCTACATCCCGACACCCCAAACCCTTATAAGTCCTAAGTCGCTACACTCCCAACCTAAGTGGAACCCCAGAACATAGACACATCCAAAAGGGAGAGTACTCCTTACATGGTCCTTTTTTCAGGCTCGATGTTAGTTTGAGAAAGGTGACTCTTGAACCATACAGGGGTGGAGTCACCTATCTACGTAGCTATGCCTTGCTGAGCCCAAGGTTCGTCACCCTGGACTCCATCGCGGCAGTGTATTATCCCCTGGTGGACGCGAAGCCACACCTGCTCCGCTGCATGCACAGGGAGTTCAGGGCTTGGGGTTTCGGCTTAGGACTCCGGGTTCAGCCTTAGAGCTTAGGGAGTTCAGGGTTTAGGATAGCCATCAAGAAAACAGGGGGCAGGCGCGGGACGTTTTGGTGAGGCCTGAAACTGCAGCTCCATACAGGATCAGTGACCCCGCTTGATGCTTCCTCAGCACGCCACTTGCAAGGTTGCTTTTAGCCTTTGTACTTGGGGTACTGCCTCCACCCAGGAACAGTCTGTAGTAGGATTAATGTTAGGGGCTCTCTATGTATGCCTGTCTGTCTGGATGCATGTATGGACGTATGCATGCATTTATGCATGTATGCACGTGTGCCTGTATGCATGTGTGCATGTGTGCATGTTTGACTGTGTGCATGCATGTCTGCACGTGTGCATGTGTGCATGCATGTCTGTGTGGATGCATGTCTGCATGTGTATGTATGTATGTATGTATGTATGTATGTATGTATGTATGTATGTATGCATGCATGTATGTAGGTAGGTAGGTAGGTAGGTATGTAGGTATGTAGGTATGTAGGTATGCATGCATGCATGCATGCATGTGTATACATATATACATAAGTAAAATGAAGATCCACATACTTTACCATCAGCGAGTTGTGTAAGTTACCATTAGCGAGCTGTTGCTGGGTAACGGCAGTACCTAAGTTTTCCTCTTTTGAGCTACTGGCCATTATTACAGCATTGGTGCACTTCCTGGCCGCGAGTGGCTGAGACGCTTTCGCCTGCTAACCAAGACTCACAGACTCACACACTGGGTGTTCAGGATTTGGGTGGCGGCGGCAGCAGCGGCAGCGGCAGTGGTGCTGGCAGTGGAGGCTATATGCCGGTGGCGGAGGTGGCAGTGGCTGCGGCGCTGATGGTCGTGGGGGGGGGAGGGGACAGCAGTAAGGGCGACAGCAGTGGTGGCGGCAGTCGCGCATGTTTTTGCTTGTTAGGTATTTGCGCTCCTCATTTAAGCCGTATTCTACAACATTGACAAAAGCTGGCCGAAGAACCAGATGCCTGAATAGTTACCAAGGTATTCCAGTATAATCCTTGTAAAATTCTGCTAGTCTTTACCCCCAACCCTTCTTCTCAATGTTCGGACCCTAAACCAACGACCCCTGAAGGCCTAGCACATCTCAGGTTGATTCTCTTTGCGCCAATGCTCATCATCATTTCGATTGGCCGCGAGCCTACAGCCATTGAGATCCCCTTCTGCGGTTTAGGGTTTAGAGTTGAGACATAGTTTTCCAGTTCGAGAAGAGCAGTTTGCAGGGTTTTAGACTGCATTATCTTTCAATTGGTTTTCCTTTCTATACATATGTATAAATATATATATAGAGAGAGAGAGAGAGAGAGAAACGGGGAATGTATTCGTTTGCGTAGGCCGCCGATGGAGAGACCACCCACCTCAAAGATTTAAAGTTGCATATTTCCCGGGCGCCCGGCTTTTTGTGGACTCTCCCGCCTCATATCAAGTCAACTTATCAATTTATCATGTTGGGCATGAGCTGCGCGAATGGCAACAATGGCAGCTCCACCCAAATCCCTAAACCCTAACCCCTGAACCCTAAACCCTAACTCATAATCTCCAGGTAGTTACGGACGGCTCTGTAGTCTAAGGAGGACCCATATGGAGGTTGATCTGAGGTGCTTTAGGATATGAATTAGGGTTTGTGTAGTTCTATAATGCAAAAATACAGGGGACATCATTTTCTACGATTGGATGGCCATTTTGGAACAGAATTTTGATCAACTACCCCATGCTCTATCTGAGTAGCGGATGCAGACTCTACTTAGGGCGTGCTGAACCACGTAAACTTGTCGAACATCTGCAGACACACGTGGTCCTAAGCATGTGAAAAGGATACAGTAGGTTTTCTACAGTAGGATTTTGAAAGTATGAGGTAGGTGGAGGTTCCCCTAAAACCCTAAACCCTGAATTTAGGATCCTTTGTGAGAGGCCTCATGAACCTTGTGACAGCTGTCCTCGTTGAGAATGCCTTGGAGTTCTCTGCTCATGAAGCTGAGGAGGTGTGGACTCGTATTTGGGTATTGGTCTAAATTCCCTAGAATACGGGGTCCTATGAGAATACGCGGCCTTAGACCAATTTCCCCCATTTTGGGAACAGTAATTTAGGGAAACTACCATTTAGGCTTCCGAGGTATAAGGGACCTTGCGTATCATGCTATGAGGGTGTACCTTGCCTACTGCTACCATTCTGTAACAGTTGCAACGTGGAACCACGATACGTGCCAGGAGCGCAATCAGCTCAAGAAGAAAATCAAGCGAGCGTTGCCAACGTCCTTGGCTCGCAGATTGGGCTTAGGGTTTAGGGTTTAGGGTTCATCTTCGTGTTCATTGTCAGGTTTTTAGCTGGCCTTAGCTTGCGTTCCTAGGCTTGTGGTTGGTTTTTTGTTGCCCCAAGTCCTCTCTGAGACCTTCTTGGGTTCCATGACCATTAGAGAATGAGATCAATGCACAGTTTGCTACTCAAAGACGAAGGTTCCTTAAAGAGTCCAAGGAGGTGCTAGGGGCGACACCTTCAGGGTTTGGGTTTAGGGTTTAGGGTTTAGGGTTTGCCAAGGCAACAAATTTGCCAAAGAAGGCCAATACACCTTGAGATGCAGCGTTTAATTACCTGAAGAAACCAAGTCAAACCCCTTAGTCAGGAGGGATGTATAAATGGAACAAAACGACATGAAGACGTGAGGCCCAAACCTCTGATCTCCAAAGTCCCGAATGCTGCGTGCGAAACGAGGTGGCATGAAATTTGCAACGTCTTTTTGAGGGTTCAGAGGCGACTTCAAAGCAAAAAGGCCTGGATGCTCTTAGTGGTGCGCGAAATGCCCACACTGATTGGCCAGAACTTGAAGCTTTAAACCTTCAAAACCTGGTTCGTGACAGTTTAACCCCCAGAAGTAAACCCGCAGACTAGGAAAAAAGGAAGGTTCGGTTATGACTTCACGATGCAACGCTCAATTCGAAATCCAAACCATGCGCAGAAAATGGATGCAAAGTCTCACCACTCGGCCGGATCTTTTTACAGCTATCTGATTCTACACGTCCCAGCTGAAGGCTCATCCAGACATTCAACCACTTGGATCGCGACGACAGCGGGTTCATCACGCGCGAGGACCCGCTTCGGTCTGGTGTTTACAGGACGGTGCCCATGGCTATAGATCTAGTCGTACAGATCCCATAAGTGGAACGTGTGGGACTTGTAATTAGCCATACTTATCCCTATCATGTCCCACTCAGAACCCCTATAAACACTAAACCGCCCTAAGCCTTAATTCTAAACCCTTAACGCCTGCATACGGGATCTGGAGGCCCCGTGCAAAGCCCTGGGAAGGACGTGTGTTTGGCCATCCCTGCTTCAGCACCATGAAGAGCTGTAGTCTACACTCGTTGTATCCCCTTTAATAAGCCGTTTAGGGCTTAGCGGTTAGGATTAGGGAATAGGGCTATAGGGATTAGGGTTTAGGGTTTGTTGTGAAGTTACGTGGAACAGGCGATGCAAAAGCTTCAAGGTAATGTTGAGCACATCGCGGCTTGCGAGGTGCTGCCGTGACCGGACTTTAGAAGGCCATCTAACACATTCACCCACCCCACGCCGTCTGAGGCGGCCAAGCCACCCAAACCTACTCCTTTTAGGGTTTAGGCATAAATGCAGTAAGGTCCGTCCATTTAGGTCAGTAACACACATTCATTTTCAGTTGGTGTTTTCGTTGCTCAAGGTATCTTGAAGCTTGGGAGGCTCTGAGGCAGCCCTGAAAAGGGTCTTGGGAGTGTAGGAGGTTCCCCTGAGAGTCCCTGCAAGGCTCGTTTATTTGGGTGTTTTCTCCACGTGCTTTGGTACCCAGGACACCCCCCAGGAGGGCCACTGGAAAAAACAAGCAGGGCTTCTCGCGTGCTGGGGCGAGGCTAGGTAGAGACCTTTCGCCATAGAGGGCAAGGGGCTGAGGCTCCGCCCACCCACAGCAGGTGGGCGGCCTAGGCCTTGAGTTTAGGGTTTGAACTCGTAGTATCGCCTTTATTAACTCCTATAAAATAATAGCCTTAATCCTTCAAAATATCCCAAGGGGCCATTATTTTGCATATTTTTGGGGTTCAGGTATATAATCCCCTATGTAACCCCTTTCACGAGCTGAGACGTCAGCGCCATATTCACAGTAAGCCTTAATCCTTGAACTTTTAGGGTTTTGGGTTTTTGGGTTTAGAGTTAAGGTTGAGGGTTTAGGGTTTTGGGTTTAAGGTTTAGGGTTCAGGGTTTGGGGTTTAAGACTGGGACCCAAGATCGCAGCCACGGGCCCCGACCTGTTTCTTGGGTCCGAATTACAAGCCCTTACTCTAAACCCTAAACCCTAAACCCTAAACAGGGCCCATACTCGGAGGCTTAAGTTCCAACCTTAGACCAAACCCTAGACTAGATACCTAACAGCTAAACCTTGAGAAATCTTGGACTAAACCCTAAAAAAGATACCAAAACCCTACACCCTACACACTCCAAAGCCCCGAAGCGACCCTAAGCTGAATACGCAGAATCCTTTAAGCTTGCTTGCAGGAGATCGAAAATGTGCCAGTCGAGATCTTGCCTTCCAAGGTGAGCCCGTTTCGTTGGACTCCCAACTCCCTTAAATAAGCTCCTACTTGCGGATATTTCGATTCTACAGAGCGAGTAGGGTCTTGGGCTTAAAGTTCAGTTTCGGGCTTGTGGACTTGGAGCATACGATTCAAGGAGTCATTGGGGGGCTATGGAATCTTAGCACCAAGCATTTGCGGCTTCTGCAAACTTATGTGGCTCATATTAAGCAATCAGGATTTGATGTTTGGCTAATGCAGGAGCCTACTTAGAAAATGGTTGCGGGGCGTATTCGAGTGTCAGTATGTACAGTAGTGGCATGTCCATGTCGGATTTCAGCAGGTGGCGGGTAGACTGCTGGTTTTGGTTGGGCGCAGCATAAGTATTCCGTAATGTGCAGGTCACTAGACTGTCGGGGTGTTCAGAGAAGGCTTCGCTCCAACGGAAAGCAACTCTAAACCCCAAGCACAGTAGGAACCACCAACTATCAAGTAGATTTCAGCCTGTGGCTGGATCTGTCATTGACGTGTCTCGACCTTTCGTGTTCGTGTTTCCATTTCGTCAGGAAAAGCCACCCAGCTTCAAGCAAAAGAGTATTCAGCCAATGGGTTGCCGGGATGGTGTTTGTTAATACTTTTGGCTCTGTACCCGTATCGACGATGTCGCTTCAGGGTAATTTGGGTTTTCCCCTACCCTAAACCCTGAATCGCTTTGCTCAAGCATCCCAACATTCAAAAGCCCAATGCTTAATGGAAGAGGGTTTCATGAGTGAAGGTACTGACGAATCCTGGGAAACCTAGGAAGTAGTAAGGAGTACCAAGGGTTGAGCATTTAGGGTTTAGGGCTTGGTTTTAGGAAGCATGAGTTCAGGGTTTAGGGTTTGGAACATTGGGTCACCTAGCGCCCTTGGATGCCCCTCCATTCACCGCCCTCCCAGCAGAGGTGCTGGAAAATGTGTCGATTGATAACATGGTCGACCTTTTCGAGATGTTGGATGTCGATGCTGGGCCTGCGCGTAGAAGGGCTTAGGGTTTCAGGGTTTACGGTT